>VZUI01078231.1:0-97251 GCA_013401135.1 Cettia cetti
CCTTTCCTTTCCTTTCCTTTCCTTTCCTTTCCTTTCCTTTCCTTTCCTTTCCTTTCCTTTCCTTTCCTTTCCTTGCCACTGGCAGTTTGTGGCTTGCATAAATTGCTTCTCTTAAAAGTCTGCTTCCCTTTCTATCAGGTCTGGGACATCTGTATTTTAAACTATAAGCTCTTCTGGGTGAAGATGATGTCTGTCTACACCCTTGCAGAGCATTTAGCACAGCAACCCTGATGTCTTGCATCACTTCTAAGACCCACAGTCATACACCACTAGCAGTAAATGCACATCAGTTAATGTATTTACACCACTGGCTCCAGCTGAATACAAAGTAACTCAGAGTTTTGCCCCTCCTGATAGAAATCTTGCATAGCATGAGTTCATGCTCTTTCACAAACCACCTGCCTTTTCTAAGCCGTGTGTAGAACTGACTTCTAGGAATCCCAATGTGTTTTATGTGTTATTAATAAAGTTAATATTTTTATGAAATACTACTCCGGTCTGGGATTCTCACCACAATCTTGAGAGCAATAATCAAGAAAAACACTTTCTATCACATTATTAAAAGTTCAGCTGCAACAGTATAGAAGACTCAGGTAGCAAAATGCCATGTTGACATCTTTCCAGTGTGGGAAATTTTTTCCATAGTTGTTTTTTTTTTTTTCGATTCAGCTTATTGCAAAACAGTTGCTTTCTGTAATATCACAGATTTATGCAGAGTTTACAATGCAATCATTGCTCCTTGCTATTGAAAAAGATTTATTTAACCAGTTTTGGCCTTCATTCCAAAAGGCTGAATGCCAAATCATTACAGTGTATCTGGTGTTTTGCTGTCAGAAAATATGATCTAGCATTAAGATACTATTCAGAGACTCTAAAAGCCAGAGAAAATGATTGTGGTATATCAAAACCTCATAAATACTTTATAAAGTTGTTTTTAATCTCTGTCCTCATGTGTGACAAAAAAGTACCAGTTTACATGCAGCCAGAATACATGAATTTTGAGGCTTCATTTCCTATACGGTCTAAGTTTTAAAACATTAAAATCTATTCCATATAGATGCAAAAGTCAGGCAGTAGTTGTCACATTATATTTTCTAGTACTACTGCAGTTTAATAAGCCAAAAGACAGCAAACCACTTCTCTAGACTTAACTGCAAATGACGTCTTTTTTTTTTTTTTTTTTTTTTAAGACACTGAGAGGCTAAGAAACATATATGTGGCTCTGAAGCTGCAGCCACAACTGTGCAAGCAGATACAGACAGGCAACGCTCTATGTGGTTAAAGAAAAGCACATGCCAGGGACTCGGGAGCAGCTGGCCCCAAATTTTGGCCTCAACACACCATGTAAAATTGAACATATGCGTGGACTAGGTTTGACTCCCTTCAGATGCTTCTGAAACACAATAATATCTCACTGGGTAAGAAAGCTGCTCTGGCTTCCAAACTACCTATGCCAATAACTTTTTTATTTCTCCACCAAAAAAAAATGCAGAACAATTTTCCTGTGCAGCACGTCAGTGTGACAGATAACAGTGACTGCCAGAAACTTGGAGATGGCAGTATATCTAGGATGGATATTAAACTGAATCTGACTAGAGGCATGGGAAACTTGGGGGAGCAACAGGCAGAATAATAAACTCAAGCAAAGATCGTGTCCAGATCTTACTTTGTAAAAATTCCACTTATATTTTTCAGCAGCAGAAATTTATCAATAATTTACCTTTTAAGGTTGTAAATTGCATAACCTGTGGGCCAGAGAATCTGCTACCTTGCATCATATTGCATACAAATTCAGAAGCAGTTAACCAATGCAATATGGAGGGGTGCTTTTTGCAAAGAGGAAACCACAGAGGCCAGAAGGGAGCACTGGTTTGAGAAAAGGGGATTAGCTTGGAGGTAGCACTCAGCCTGATCTGACTCACCTCTGAGCAGTTTGAACCATGGCCATATTCCAAAGCAGGACAGAACTTATTAAATCACTGTTATGAATTGCTGGTAGAGGAAACTGAAGGTAGTGAAATCCTGCCAAGCTCTGATATTCATGGTAAGCTGTAGAAGCAATATTAGTTTTGCCCACATGAGGGGTTTTTTTTTGCTAGTGGGGAAGGAGACTGATCAATTGCTGAGGTGACCAGTATTTTACAAGCCTAGCTCAAAGAAAACAGCTTTTCCAAAAAGAAGAGGTGTTGATCACTATCTGAATATTACAGGATTATAACAATGTGTCATGTTAAACACTCAGAACTTGATAATATTTGCTCTTCAATCAACTTGGAATAGTCTTGCCATCATATGGACAGAGAGGGCATCTCACCAAGAAGAGGGCAGCAAACGGAGCACCATGTAAAGTCTGTTTACTTCTACCCTCCCTTCGGAGTGTTTAACCCATCCTAGCTCCTATTATGTCAAAGTGCTTTTTTGAATGTCAGCCCCTCTGCTGATGGCTCTGCTGATGACACTGCTGACTCTGCAATGACACTCTTGTTTTGTAAAACTTCCCAGAGGTAGTAAGCCTTAGCAAAGCTAGAATCAAATCCAGTGTTCTAAAAGAGCCTTGCTTTGATTTGATTATTTCAGTTTAGCAGACTGCAAGTGTGATCATAAATGGATTACTCCCATTTTACTAGTATTATGGAATGAGAACTCCTCATTTGGACACTGCCTCCAACAGTCTTTAAATGTCCTCAGAGTTTGAGAATAAAGCTGAAGTATAAAAGAAAACTCAGCATTGAAAATGGGAAAAGATGCAACAAAAAAGAAACAACATTTATTTCAGTTAGATTCAGCTTCTAATAAATATAAATAAAGCTTGGTACCAACATAATTATTTTGTATTGAAACATCCTAGTCATCATATTACTTACAAGCACTTAAATACTTACAGTGAAAGCACAATGAGGTTTCATAGATAAATAGTCAAAATACACAGCTTCTAATATTGCTGCCTGGACAATGTTAATTCAGTCACGCTACATACATATAAAAATAAACATTACTGACATGCAAAAGTTTTTCACCAGGGATATTCTTAGTAAGCATCTACTGATTACATTTTATCTGTTCAGTTCAAGATGTGAAAGCACATCACATTGTGGTACAAAGAAATAAATAATATTGATTGTCCCAGATTTCACAACAATATTAATTTTTATAGTGCTTCCATCAGCTACAAAGTACAATAATACCTTATATATTTAGGGGACATTCCCATTCACATTCTTATGCTGAATGAACAGAAATATAGACACAGCTAGAGCTGACAGACCAATTTCACACACATAGGAGTGATTTTTTTAAATCTATCACAGCAAGTATTCTATAGCTTTTAAGATCACAGTTCTCCATTCAGTTTAGCTGCAGTTGTGTGTTGAGATGTTCTGCATCATGGTCCTCCACAGGCACCCAGAAATCAATGGCGCAGAGTTTCTGAATGCCTTCAGGAAGTGAGTTTTAATAGTCATCTGGAACCACCTCCCAGGAAGCAGAGGTAGGAAGAGAGGCCAGATCATCATGATACCATGGGGTTGCTGTACAAGATGGTCTTTCTATCTTCTGCAGTCCCAGACTCATTCAGCACTCCCAGCCTCTGCAACGAAGAATGACCCCCATCACTACAAAATCCTGATTTACCCCTTAATGAGCTCACCTTTTATGCTGAAATTTTATCCTGCTAAAATAGTAGACAAACATGTAAGAAAAACCTTTTATGATTAGAAATGCCAAAAGAATTCAAGTTATCTCTTCGTGTTCCATAAAAAAATTCTGTAGTCAGGAAACTTTGAACACGCCCCACAAATTGGAAAAAAAATCCCCCCCCCCAAAAAAATGAAAGGTCTCTGAAGGTCTCTGAAAGGTCTTCTTGTCTTGATCTCAATTTTTAAAAAGTAGTTTTAAATATTGTATTTAATTCAAAATAAGAAACAAGATGACAAGAAATATCAGAATATTGAATCCTGGTGACGGGGAAGCAGAATCTTGCAGCAGCATCAGAGCCTATCTTCCTTCCATAATACAAGGCTTTCTTTCCCTTAATGGTTCATTCCTTTATCTTGCTGCTTTGTCATGCTGCTCTGTTCCTTCACCTGAGTTGTCTCCCTGAAGTACCTCTGGCATCCTACCAAGTTATAGTGAAAGAAAGACAGTATCTTACTCCTGAGCACTGTGGCTGGGGCAATTGTTCTTCCTGGTGAGCAGAAATACAATATTATTCCTAAAAATACCCCACTCTTTTGTCTCCACCAAAAGAAGAACTTGGGTGAAGGCTGGATCTGTATTTACACTAATTTATTTTCAGAGGGAATATAGTAAATTCAGAGAGTTCAATTATTCAAGTTTAGTGTTGTTAGTAGTGTTTACACTAAGAATATTCTTATCATCCCTGTCACAGGAGTTATTAAAATTGAAACCTTAGCATAAGAAATGAGATTTTCTATTTTACTTTCCAGAAGCCCAAGTTAGTTTTGACCAATATTAATTCTTGGAATTTCAGCATTGTACCATCCTGTAAGTCAAGTTCCAAGACGCAAAGTTTTCATAACATCTGCAAAACATATTTTCACAAGCTCTATCTCTTTTAGAAACTATTAGCAAAATTCTTAATTATCCTGTGTTTCCTCCTCTTTCATCTACTCCAGTCAGTGTGAAACCTGAGGATGCATACTGACTTTCACATTATCAGAATCTACAGTTATTCCTACTTGGTTGTGATTTCTTGCTGATGTCTTCAGAACACATAATTTCCTTGTGACTTTCCCTTGAATTGTTATGTGACTTGAGAACTATTTTCTGTTTATGAAGAATCAACATCAAGTTCAATGAACGCACTATGGTCTGAGCATTTGTGACTGTGGGTGAAGTTTTACTCCACCATGGCCTCTCTGAAACTGGGCTCCAAGAGTAAAAAGCAAATGTGCCTTTCACATCCCCTGTGAAAAAAGATCTTACAGCTTATAGCTATGAATATCTTGTCCAATAGTCACTTCCAAAGATTTTTTTCTTTTAGTGATATGAAAGCTTCTAGGCTTTGAAAAATCTTTTTCCATGTTAAAATTCTAGGTGCTAAATATTAGAAAAAAATTATAATCTTCTCAACCTGCATTCAAGGATCCCAACAATATTATTCATATTTTAGCTGTAAAGAAGGCTGTATCTGTATAGCCTTCTGAACTTATTACAATTTATTTCTGCTATATCTGCTTCTCATCCAGTTTTGGGTCTGAGGCTCAATTTCATGATAAATGTCCTCATTTGGTGAATAATTTTATTTTTTATAAAGCTTATTGGGGGAATATGATAAAGACCTCTCTTAAAGGAGATTTTTTTGTAATGCATTGCAATGGTAACTCAGCACTTTGGGAGGCAATAAGGAGAGTACAAACACTACTGAGACAATGCATGGTAAAGAGTGTTCCACTTGCCACACTGCCCCTAGCCAAGGTTTTCAGGCAGCACACTTTATTACCTGCTCCCCTTCCTGCTCCAACAAAAATCTATGGTGTAACCAGGGATCCTAGCCCAGAGAGGGTAATTAATGGGCACATGGGACATGATGATATCTGGCAATGAAATAATGCAAAACAGATTACATTTTAACATTTTATTTGTTCTATGTTGCAGAAGGAAATATAAGATAAATACGAAATTACAAATTCCCAGCTGAGGAAATTCACAGTTTCTTTTGCAGTCACGATTTTTTGAGCTTTGAATGTTTTACAAAAGCTTACAGGAAATGCTGATGAAGATAAAAAATGCTTTTAATTTCTAGTTATCAGTGAATATTTCACAGAGGAGGTGTATAGATGCTGAATGAAAACAGACTGGAAAAAGGGAAAAAGATATTTTCAATTAACTCTAATATTTTTTGATTTAAACTGGCAATATCTGAACCACTTTTGTACTCTTATGCAACATGCTATAGGATTATTATGATTATTTGAAATACTTAATTTTGGTCAGGTTCTTGATTTTTAACCTCAGGAAAAAACCCAGCAACATTCTTCCAAACACAATGCTCTCAATCCAGAAGAAAAACGAGTACTAACACAGTAGGTGGTCTTCCCACTGAATTGCTATCAATGCCTGCACCATCTGGATTTTCCTTGGAGGCCTTGTATCCAAGAACTGACAAGACCCAACCTTACTTAATTTATGAGACAAGATCATAGCCAGTGATGATGTGAGTGCAAGCCTGTATAGTAACATTTGTATGTTACTATACATGCTTGCAGTTGTATAAGGATTGTATAAAAAGTCAATTGTATGAAGCTTACAAATATTGTATGAAATGAGTGCTACACAAGGAGGATTTTAGGGCCATTATGACATCTTTATGAAGTTTTGTGTCACTGAACTTTCGTGGCCTATTCAGTTTACATTCTATGCGACTGGGAAAAGTACCTATTAAGGAGTGCAAGGTTTAATTTTTTGTTGGAAATAATACAAAAATATCCACTTACTACACATGGATAACGTTTTGAAGCTCTAGTATGTGCCCAATTTTTTTTCTCTTCCAGGACACCCAAAAGCAACAGTCAAGTTCCCTACCAAAAATAAGACAAAGAATAAAGCAGAGTTCATGCAGAATTAAACAATATTTTTGTGTCAAATACCTTACCTTTTTACTAAATTTAATTTCATCCTATTTAGAATTCAACAGAGAAAAAAATCATGTTTAAATGACTCTAAACAAGAAAATTACATTTTTAAATCCTCAAACAATACATATAGAACATAAATTACAAACAGAAGTATATATTTATAAAGAACCATAAAAGATAACTGAGAGCAGCGAGCTTTTCAAATCTCTGAACAGTACATCTGAGTCATCAATATCACACATAACTCAGAAACAACCTGATATATTTCATGATTAATAATTTCTTAACCAATAGCCCAAACTAGAAAGGTTGTGGAAAACCTAGTTCAGAAGTTCATATCCAGGTTTAATACAAGCAAAGCTGAATTACAAGACACTGTAGTCCTGACCTCCTATTCACTCACAAATTTTTCATATTACCAAAAGTTTTTGGGTCTACCCTTTTATAGTTAGTAATTTGGCTGCTTACTCAAAGAAATATTTTTCTACTAACCTAGATTTTACTTACTAGTTTTATTTTTTCCCTTTGTTATTTTCTCATTTTAATTATTTTCATTTCTTCTTACCTCTTTTTTTTTTTTAATAAAAAAGTCTGCAGACTTTCACAGTTCCTTAGAATATGCAATAAAGAGACAAGATATAAAACTTTGCAGCCAATATCCATGAACAATGGGCACGTTTTCACTTAATTTCCTTCTAAAATCAGAAATATGTCTGGCCTGTCTAGACAAAGACATAGGATTAAGATTTCAGGCACCCAATTTAGGAGCTCTAGATCCCACAGAGAGAGGATAGAGGAAGTACAGGTTCCAAACGATCTGCAATTTCATGATGAGAAGACTTCCCTACAAATGAACCAGGCTTCAAGCTGTGAGAACTACTAATGCAGTGGTGTTAGAGATAATGTTGATGGCAACATAAGAACTGGGAATCTGCATGAGAAGCACTGCCATCTGCTCCTGGCATCTTCTTGAGGGCAGCTGCTCAGACATGGGTTTAGGAAAGGCAGGTCCTACCTTATGAACCTGATCTCCTTCTGTGAAAACGTGACCCATGTAGTGGATGAGGTGTATCTGTGGATGTGTCTGCCTGAATTTTAATAAAGCTCTTGTCACCATCTCCCACAGCATTCTCCTGGAAAAAACTGGCTGCTCATGTTTGAGATGGGAACACTTTGCTGGGTAGAAAACTGGTAGGACGGTTGGTCCCAGAGCGTGGTGGTGAATGGAGTTACACCCAGCTGGCAGCTGGTCACTAGTGGGGTTCCCCAGGAGCAGTGTTGGGGCCAGCACTGTTTAATATCCTTATGGACAATGGTCTGGATGAGGGGATTGAGTGCCCACTCAATCTGAAGTCTGAAGACAACACCCAGTGGGTAGGAATTTTGATCTGTTTGAGGGTGGGAAGGTTCTGCAGAGGGATTTTGATGGGCTTGATCAATGGGCTGAAGTCAACTGCATGAGGTTCAACAAAGCCAAAGGCCAGGTACAGCACTTGGGTCAGTGCTTCAGCCTGATGGACAGAGTTGCTGGAAAGCTGCCCAGTGAAAAAAGGCCTGGGGCGCTGCTTAATCTGCACTCTCTAAAAGTCACTGGGATAAAAAAGCAAAGCTCTTCGTCTCTGAGGTACTTTCTTTACCTAAGAATTCATAATCAAATGTAATTTTTTTAACCATTTTGAAGTCACTATAAGCCCACAGCCAAAGACTGTACAAATTTAATCATACATTTTCAGGAAGAGCAGGAAGGCTGTTCTATCATTCAGAGAAGAAAGCAATATATAAACGTGATGTTCACCTTTTTATGTGCAGGTACACAAAGGGGTAAGGAAAGAGCATTTTGAAAAATGCAGGCTTGTTTTAACAAAAAAGTTAAATGCAGTTCCCATTACTGAAAATACATCTGTGCATTATGGTTATCATATCTATGTTGCAGAGAGAGTTGCATTATGTAAATTCATATTCCTTTCTTTTGCTTCAGTCCCAGACTGATTCAGACATATGGTTTGCAGAATGCTTGCAACTGTCTCATTTTTGGCACTTCAAATACAGGAAGCAATATGTTATTTGTATATTCTGTTAGGGACTAATACAATACAAAGCCCACTGAAACAGCTCAACTTTGGATCATACCCTTCAATTCTCTCCTGACTAGTCTACACTGTTTCCTGAAAAGGCATCACAGAATTTTTTGCAAAGGTAGTTTGACAGCTGCTCTACTGGTTATTACTAGTCTTTTCCTGCATTGTTCTGCACTTACCCTGAAATTTTTTTCCATCGCCTCCGTGTTAGGCTCCAGACCTGATCTCAGTGTAGACAACAGTAATCTTTCCATTACTTCATTACAAACGGTTTAGATTGGAAACCAAGCCTGCTCTCCAGGGTGAGAAGTGAATTGCGTGACTTCCAACTAGAGAGACTCCACTCTCCATCAGGACGCTTGGCTATCCCACCACACCCTAGTTTCTGAGTACTTGAAGGAAAGCTATGGATGTGCTGTGTCAGCATGTTAGGCAGCAGTGCTTGTAAAGACAAGGCATAAAATATGTCTCTGTGACTCAGTGTCAACAATGCTTATATGTAATTTCCAGTTACATTTTGTGCTAATATGGATTACATTAGGGCAATTTAATCACAATTTTATTTTTGCTCTCCTTGAGTATCAGTCCCAGTGAAGTTGCCTTTCTAAAAATCTGATTGATCATAAAGAATACAACGATAATGAATATTACACCTTGATCTTTTTAAGAAGTACACATGGTCATTAATTTACTCCTTGTGAAAGGACACTTTTTCAGTTCTGTCTCTTAAGATCTACAGTAAGGTCTTTTCTTCTAGGAAGAAAACAGGTTAATAAATAATCCAGAGGCTGAGGTTTATTGGCCTTTTTTGTCATTCACCTCCAGTGGGAATTATAGCAAGGAACAGTTGCCCCTGTTAACCTGCAAACATTTTTCACTCAGTTAGGTCATTGCCTCTGGCTCAAGGGTCCAATTTTCCTTTCATTCATTAAGCACATTGGGAAGCAGAGTTCCTAACCCTTTCCAGTCTAAATGTGGAACAATCACATCCCCTCACAATCAAGTGCCAATGTGCTGGGACCTTTACGTTTCACTGTGATCTCTCAGTGACGCAAGTTTTTAACAATTGAAGGATATTAAGTCAAAAAGTTGTTTTCTAATTGGAGGAGCTCAGGGGATTTCAAATACTGAACTCTTATAAACTGGAAGCTGGTACATGTGCCTTTCCAATTATTTTTGTTTCAAATCAGGCAAGAGGGCATTGCTAATCTCAGAAAGCAGATTTCAGAAGTTCTACTTAGAAATTAAGGCCGTGAAGCACAACAGTTGAGCAGGCATGAACCATTAATGCTTTAGGGAGATGAAATTACAGAGTCTCATATGTCATTTTACTGGATGGTGTAATAGCTAAGGGACAATGTAATTCCAGATTTTAAAATGTGTTTGATATAGCTAATTCACTCCTATAAAGACAGGCTGAGAGGGCTGATGCTGCTCAGCCTTGAGCAGAGATTCCTCTAGAGAGACTTAGAGCAGCATTCCAGTACCTAAAGGAGGCCAGCAGAAGAGCTGGAAAAGGACTTTTTACAAGAGATTCCACTGATAGAGTGAGGCGTAATGGTTTCAAACTAAAGAGAGTAGGTTTAGATATTAAGAAAAAATTCTTCACTGTGGGGATGGTGAGACACTGGCACATGCTGCCCCGAGAAGCTGCAGATACCCCATCCCTGGAACATTTCAAGGCCAGGTTGGATAGAACTTTGAACAACCTGGTCTAGTGGAAGAAGTCCCTGCCCATGGCAGGGGAGTGGAACTAGAGGATCTTTAACATCCCTTCCAACCCAAAGTATTCTATGATGATTTTATAATTCCCTTTGGAGCATTCATAAAGAAAGGGAGAATGAGTGTTTCTTATTGATAAAATAATTTGCTACAGAGAATCTTTGGACGGATGAATGGTGGTTGCAGTCTTGTAATTAAGAGCCAAACACTTGAGTTCTTTATATACAGATGTTTCTATACACATAATTGGCTGTGCCAAAATATAATAAAAATGTCTCTCTGCAATAAGTTAGCAACAATGTCTATACAGGGCCAGCTCTAAAAGGTAAGCAGAAAAATCACAAATCCTTTACAGTGGTATAATTGGAGATTTTGTGAAGTAGGATACTTTAAAATGGGAATGAAATAACAGGGAACTCTGTACAACTGCTCAGAAGAGGCTTTGAGACATAGCAAAGGAGAACACACCTGAGTAGATGAAATGTAAAATATTTTGGATTTCATATCACCTGATTTCTCCTGTTGAGTGGTCAGAAAAAAGTAGAGGAAGGATTTTTGGGGAGCTCTATGTAATGGTTTCAAGGCATAGCAGGGAGGAGTAAACTGGAAAAGTGTAATTAGGACATGAGATAAGCACAGTATGAACCATAATCCTGGCAATGGAGGAAGAAGGGAAAGGGATGCAGGCTGAGGCCTGAGCAGAGGAAATAATACACAAGGGTCTGGATGTGTGGGATGTATATAACAGCTCAGCTGCAGATGGAGGAAGAGAAAGGCTGACATTAACATTGGCATTAAACAGGAAAAGAAAAAAGGAAAGAGCTGATGGTTAGAGGCTGGCAAAAGAAAAGCTGCTGTGGGTTTTCATCTTGAAAATATTGAGCTTATTGTGGTCTGTATAAAGATTCCCAGAAAAGTTAGCAGGCATGTCAAGGGAAGTAGAATATTGTTCAGTGGGGAGAGATGGAAAGGAAAATTTGGGAATTACTGGCCAATTGTTGAAGAAATTGGAACTAAGTCAAATTTTCAGGGAGGTTCCCAAAGAGAGGGAAAAGAAAAACTGGTGCTTTTCAAAAAACACACTCATTCAGCTTCCTTGTTACTTGTACAACTGATGTGTCAAATGTCAACATTTTGTTATTTCTAAAAAGGAGAGGAGAAATATGTTTTGTTTGAACCCTGTGACAGCCTACATGCAGACAGAATAAGTGAAGGCTTCAGCTGGAAGGGTGTAGGGTAATCAGACACACATATTTTGGGGTCTTTCTTGAGTAAGTTGCCCATGCAGGCAGGCTGTTTAGCACTTTTTACACTCTCAAAGGCTCAGAGCTGAATTAGGCCGGAAACCGGTCAGCAATAAAGTTAGTCACAAAATTCAGAAACAATTTTTATTTCTACTGGAATTTTTCAAAATTAAATTCTTAAAGTTTACATGCATAAATACCTATAAGCACATATGCAGAGAGAAAAATTGAGAGAAATCTATATCAATATACTTACAAAGATAAAATTCGCATCTGTCAGTATTGTGTCAGATACTGGTAGAGCAGGCTCCTGTTCAACAGTGTTTGCATCAGTCCAGCAGAAATTCCCCTGGGTGAATCAGGAGCCAGAAGGAGTAGCTGGAGGATCCTCACTGCCCCACTTCCTGTCCCATAGGGTCCAAGGCAGGCAGACTTCCCTATGAGCTGGAGCTTCCCAAGGCTTTCAGTCTACTACTGACTCCAGAAAACTTAATTTTTTAGAAAAAATTTTTTCTTTAATGAAACATGAAAGTCTTCCATACTGGAATGAAAACAAAGCTGCTCAAATTTGTATGTGTGTGGCAGATTTATGCTGGAGGAATTCAACTGTCTCTCAGATGGTGGTTGTTACAAAAGCCTGGGACATCAGAGATTCAAATTCTTAAAAGAATAGTTCTTCATCCATACAACACGAAAAAAAGCTGAATGGGGCCTACCTCTTTACCTCTTTTTTTTCCAACCTGGACCACAAAAATTTTTCTCTTATGTGTTGCCTCCCAAAAGAAACCAAACAAACCTGATATATTGCTAAAAGTTTCCATTTGAATAGAACACCATATTCTTTGGAAACTCCAATGAAGTATAGTTTTTTTTGACTCCTGTACTCAAAAATTTTTTGAGGCTTGAAGGATGCCATGAGGCCAATGAAATTTTCCGAGGTTTTCCTCTGAGTATGGACTTCAAGCAAAGCACTTCTGAAGACGGCTTTATTTCAAAGGGAATGTCTAAATTTCCTTTTGTGTAAAAGAAACTAAATTTAGAAATACCAAAATACCCTGTGGAGTGGGATTGCTGCTTTCTGCCCAGTTCTGGTTACGCACACAGGTGTTACTGGAAGCTCAAGGGTCTTGGCTAGCAGATGAGCTGAATGACAGAGAAAGAATAATGTTACTGTCAGGTCTCATCACAAAACTGTAATGCTGTTGCTACAGAGTACACACTTTCAATGTCAGCAGTTACTATAATTTTATTGGAAGTCTATTGTTATGTGGTGGTATTTCTAAAAGCCCAGCTTCTGGAAACTTGCAAAGATATGTGAATTTAAGTGCAATTTCCCTGTTTAAAATAGATTCAGGTTTGAATTGGACACAGATAAAAGTTTAAAATCATGAATCAAAATGCTCGACTATCATAGAGCAGGCAGAAACACCCTTTTATTCACTATATTCCTTTTAAGTTCATTAATTTTAAGATTTCTGAAGTTCTGGAGCCAAATTCATAACTTTTCAGTGCTCGGGTTTGGCATAATTGATTTTTTTGCCTCCCACACAAGCTGATGCAAGCAAGTCATTAAAAAGGGATGAATATGTCTAGTTATAAGGCTCTGCCAAACCTCTGTTTGCTGACAAGAAAGGCATTTTTGAAAGTCACAAGGAACACTGAAAATCTTTTTGTCAGCTTTAAAAAAATCTAAGTTGCACCTCTGTATTCCAGGCCACACAGACTGAAATAATTTCTGAGATGGAGATTGCGCAGGAACGAATGCCCTTATATACATTTGTTAAAGCACTGAAATCCAAATGCAGTACTGATTCTTTACATTATAAGTCAATGCTACATGACAAACTTTAATTCTGTGAGTGCATCTGATAATAACAGATTGTAATAGCCTGTTCAGGAAGAAACACTTGTAGGTTAACTTCTTGATCACATTGAGAAATTATTTAAGAAACACTGCAAAAGCTGTTTACACTTTCCATGTATTATACATAAATATTTGTTTATGGAGCAACTGTGTGTTGCTTTGCCTTTGTCAGCAACTGGAAATTGTTACTAATAACAACGTTTAGGGTTATAAATTCCATAACCCCTATCTGACTTCAGGCTGTACTTTCCAAGAAATTGCAAAGTGAGAACTCTGGCTTGGGCTTCAAGGAAGAGTTATGCTGAGATGCACAAAAGTGTTCTGTGAGAAACTTCAGTGCTCTCTGCACTCCACATTACCCCCTTCCCCACAGCCATGCAGAGGACACTGAAGCCTTACACAAAAGGTGTGTTTACAAAGCCAGTTAGTCAAAACTTTGAGACAGTTTTTAAAACCAGACCTAAGCTCTACCATGCACAACATTATCACAGAATCACAGAATCACTTACATTGGAAAAGACCTCCAAGACCATCATCTTCAACCTTTGACTCATCATCATCTTGTCAACTAGACCATGAAACTAAATGCCACATACAGTCAATTTTTGAACACTTCCAAAGATGGTGATTTTACCACCTCCATGGGAAAACATTTCCAATGTTTAAAATCGTTGCCACAAAAAAGTTCCAAAATTATTCCTGATGTCCAAATCATGATATCTCATCATTCTTCTCTTTCATCTGGTTTAAAATTCTCCCTTCACTAAGGACCCAAGCCCATGAGCTAATGAGCTGTGGGCACTACTGTCATATGAATGCTCTTACTAGACACAAACTTTATCCTCCACACATATTTCAATGTTTGATCTTCAGTTCACTGCATTGGAAAGTTTAATTTCAATTAACATGTCCCACAACAAAGAGCATAAACTCTGAAGTAAATTTTTGAGACATTTTAGCAGTCAGTTTAAAGAATTTAGGGTGAGCCAAAATTAAGCATAATCAGCAGAATTCCTTCCTTGCATTCCAGATAACAATATCAGACATTGGACAGATACTTGGGTACTAAGAGAAAAGCTTAGAAAATTAGTATTTTTTTAATCTTGTAAGATATCTGGTTTTACTATGTTACCTTGTCAGGTGAAATGCCAGTGTCATCTTATACCATTGGATGGACGAATGAGCTCAGGAAAGTATTCTGGGTGTTCTGCTCTGTGGCTAGGTCCTCTCCTTCAATGAGCACAAATCCCAAATCCAAAAGTTATTCCAAAGAAATTAGTATGGTATTTGGCCCATTGTTAGCATACTATGCTTAGCAATCTCTAACACAGAACAATACCCAGTGGATTTTGAGAGTTCAGCTTTCTTCAAAACTATTTCTTTCCTTCATACAAAAAAGGACAAAAAAGGAGAAAAACACAGAAGCATGGGAAAGTAAGTTAGGCAGGAAACAAGTTTGTATTCACATTTGTTACCCAGAAGAAAAGTAGATTTTTTTAAGAAAATACATATTTTAAAAGCTGAACATTTTAGCTTAATTTTAATTAGTATTTATTCAGAGTCCTGTGGGAAAAGAATGAATGCCATATAACATATCTGATGCTGGAAAGCCCTGAATATCCTCAAATTCATGTTGATTAAAGTAGGAAACATGGGAACAGAAGGTCCTATTTTGTATTTTTTATTTACAGTCTAGGCCACAGTTTGATAATAGTTAACTAAAACATTAGGGATTTTATTTATCATGTAAGAATTCCTAAGAGAAGAATTTTGTGAAGATTTATATTTAAGACTCTGTAAGAGATGGACCTGATCTGCTTTAACTGATTGTGTGTGTGGTCAGTATGCCTAAAGACATCCCTTTTTATAACAATTTTGTTGTAAGGTTTTCTTTGTTCACATCTACAGGATCAATAAATGCAAGTGCAGGGACTGTAGTGAATGAGTCTCAGTTAATCTTACCTGTTATTGAAAAAAAAAAAATTTAGAGTCTTCAATAATATCACTTAAAAAATCAAGAAACAAAAGGCAGTTCATAGAGTTATAGTGCAAATTAACTCAAACCATTAATGTTCATTTTGTACTTGTTACGAGAATAAAAGTAAAAAATCACTACTGCTAGACATCTATATTTCTAACTACTTTTCTACTAGTAGGTACATCACGTCCTAGAACTTTAGAAAGTAGTCCAATGACAAGTCATTCAGTCTTTTTCTCACTACTATCTATTCCTCAAAAGATTTCTCATTCTAGTGTCAGAAATCATATCTTCTGGCCACTGTCCTCAAAGAAAAGGTGGATAAATTCTTCACAGTACTCCCTCCCTGAAAATTCCTTTGAGAAGAGAGGTTATCTCAATAGAAGGCATCATCCTCAGGTCCCTTCAACGTCTTCATTAATAACCAGGACACAGGACTCAAAGGAATGCTAAATTTGCTGACAGCAGTGAATGTGGGGGAGCTGTCAACTCCCTCAAGAGCAGGAACAGGAACAGGCTCCCCAGAGAAGTGGTCACAGTGTTAAACCTGTCTGAGTTCAAAAAGTGTTTGTACAACATTCCCAGGCATGTGGTGGTGATTCTTGGGGTGTCCTGCGCAGCAACAGATGTTGGACTAAATGAACCTGGAATGGGTCCCTTCCAACTTAGCATTTTCTATGAGTCTATGGTCTCTATTGGCAAAACCCTCCCATTATTAAAATTGTACTTGCAGCACCAGATGTCACGTTTCTCTTAAGAATGATTGCTGCCATCCCTCAATTTTTCTTTTTTTCTCTACCTTGTACCACATGGGAGGGTGTTGCTCAATGGTGGCTGCGTTTTGGAGAATCACTACCAGTCACTGAGGCTCTGGCTTGAACTTCCAGAATTCAGTGTGGTCTATAAAGTTCGATGCTGACAATGTACAAACCAATCTCCATTCTTTTTGCACAATCCAAAGTGTGCAAAAAGAGATTAAATACTATGACTTGATCTAATACACTGGAGGAAGAGTGCTGTGCACACAGACTTCAAACACATTGTTACATTTTTTAGCAGTCTGCACAGTGGATTTCGTCTGGGATAAGTTACAGCACAGATCCTACTGCACTGTTCATGAAAAGACTGCAACTAAATGAAATAACTTTCTCTATATCAGTATATATCTGAAAGAAAGGAAGAATAATCCCAGTGAAGACCTGCTTTGGGAAATCATGGCAGTGCTAACAAGGCATTATTAAAACAGCCTTTGTTTCTATGAGAACTGGAAATTGTTGATGCATAGTTGGAAACATTCTGGTTTTCTAGGATGGGTTTGTCAGTTGGAGGGTGGAACTATAAAGCATAAAATACTTCTTAAAAACACTTCAAAAGTCTTAAAAATTAAAGTCACTTTCAGTAAGAAGGAAACTGATAAATATTTTCATTAAAACTTACATTGGCCTAGAAAACAACATCATTATCAGCCTAGAGACCAATTCTCCAAACTTTTAAAGGGTTAAAGGGTAGATATTGTGAGTTTTTGTGGGGTTTTTTTGTTGCTCAAAATTAACTTCTCCACCTAATTCTGAGCAAGTGGGAGAAGATTTTTTCAAATCCAATTTCCTTCAAATAGGAAAAAAACCCACAAAAAACAATTAGCAAAGAATTCCAAACCTCTTTTTACATATGACCCATCAAATTCTGTATTTTGGCTCTCAGATATGTTCTCTGTTTCAGAGAGGAGATGCGTTTTTCATTTAAATCTGCCTAAATTGCTTGAAGTGAGCCTGCTGTGTGGGTAGCAAAATCAGTTTACCCTGTCCTGGACTTAATTAACTCTTAAGTTCCAAAAATTTTCTGAACTCACCTAGAATTCAAAAAGAAGACAAGCCCCCTAATGCTTATGTGTGTTACTTTGATAGTTAATTAGGTTTTAGATTAACACAAAGTGTACACTTACCAGGTTTTTCAAGATCTGCTGCTTCAGGATTTGTCTCAAGACATCCTTTTTATTGCACTGATTCATATCATTCCAAAGGTCTGCATGTTTCCTTATCCTATTTCCCTTTCCAGCAGCTGTTAGCTACCTTTGATCTGGGAACCTAATTTGATAGACTAGGGTGCTGTGTTCTGGCTCCTCTCTCCCAGTACCAGAGGGGTCAGCCATCCACATGTGCTTACTTTTTATATGTCCAGAGGTAAATAGACACAGTCAGTCTCTCTTTGTGCTATATTTCAGCTTTCCAATCATAGGTAAAGCATTTCGGTATTTTTAAAATCAGGGAATATTTTCCCATTGATGTCCAGAATGTCCAGAATTTTCTAAATTGCTGTCACTGACTCTACTCCACACTAGGAATCTAGACCTGCTTGAACACAGGAGAGGGAAATGTAAAGATGTAGGAAAAGAGCATAAGTATCAAACTTCACTGTGACAATCTTACAAGACTGTCCTTTGGGAATTAATGACTCAATCAATCAATCAATCAATCAATACCAGCTGTGAGACACCAGAAGGACAGGTGCTTGGTTTCTGGGGTTTGGAGCCTTCCTATCCTGATCACATCTTCCCTTTTTCTTTCCATTCTTTGTTAGGTTTAAACTGAAGTTACTGTTTCTCATTCCTATCCTGTTGCCTTTTGTACAGTATATTTATTTCTTGTCTTTTGTGTTTGTATTAGAATCTTGTAGCACTCAAGTACACACACTGAAAAATAAAGATTAATCACATAAACTGAAAACTCGGAAGAAAAGAATCAACTGAGCTGAAAATGTTTAAAGTCCTGCAAGGGTTTAAAAGGTTATAAACTGAAAGGACAAAGGTTTTTGGAAGCAGACTTACGAGTAAACAACCTCACTGTGACCTCATGCTCATATAAGGAGTGAAGAGGAGGAGATGGACCCATTAGGCAGGAAGTTATAAGAAATCTGCTGAGCTAAAAAACAGCAGAGAAAATAATATATGAAGGTCTACAGTTGAATCTGAGGAGGGGGAATCTCCAAGGACTAACTGGAGAGAAGAAACTACATTACAACATTTTCCTGGCCTATAAGCCTAAGTTAGGAAGTAAGCAAAGTCCAGACCCAGTGCCAGATCACTGGGATTCACTGAAGCTTACTGTGTGCCAGAACATTCTCCAAATTGAACAAGAGGGAACAGAGACAACAATGACCCTGTTTTTTTATAATCTTTCTTAACTAGGAGCTGTAAAGCAACAAAACCTAGGGACTGATCTGGAGATGATCCACATGAATCTGCTTAGCTGTCCACAGGAAGAAAACTCCCAGAACAATGCACAAGAGGGCTGAGACGAAAGGGATTTGGATGACTATCAAAACGTAGAGAAAGAGGTTCATCTCTACTACCAGACAGGATGCTCAAGTAATGCTTTAAAGGAATTTCTGCAAACCAACCTTATTATTTTTCTGGTGTGAGAAAACAGGCCAGGTTACCTATCAAGTGAAGAGACAATACCAGTTCAAAGATCTTACTATAGCATGACACCAGAAGCAATGATTATAAAGAGAAGTCATTAGAATGGCAATCTGTACTTATTTACATTCAACTTAAGTGGAAAGGGGGCCAAAAAAATGCTGAGGAAATGTGGTTAGCTGACAAAGCACTGTGCAACATTCAAAAAGAAGGATGAAAACCAGGTTAGGAAAGAATAGGAACCAGGAGTGAGTAAAGAACCTACATGGGGAAAAAAAATTGTTGTTGCAAGAACCCAAAAGGTGTTTACTTTAGAGAAATGCAAGCAGCCAGCATCTGGAGATCTAGTAACAACTCCAGTTACTATTTTAGGATATAAAGAGTCTGAAGATGTATGAACTTATAAATCATTAACACAATTAAATTAATTTATCATCTTCCTTAGTGTAACAGATTGTTTTCATGAGGTGGTCCAGACACATAAAGGGCACTCCAGGTTCTCCCTGGAGTAATGCATATGTTAAGGTATCCATTCCTTCACCATTTCAGACAAATGTACAGCAGGCATTATACTAGAGGGGTATCATCTAAAACACATTCAGTGCCATATATGTAGGTTATTTCCAAGCTCCATCTTCATATAATTTAATTTGTTGGTAAAGAAGAAAAGGAACTGACAGAAGTCATTGTGGATCACAGAAACATTTCACACCACATACCTCAGTCTACTGACTTATGAGCCTCGCTACTTCCCTCATTTCTACAGTGAGTAGAGAAGGACAGGCAGTTGTCAGGCAATTTTTCAGAAAAGGTCCCAAGATGTTTCTATATCCTCCTCCTTGTAAGGAGCTTGCAAAGATTAGTCTTCCAAGCTGGGTGCTTCAGCTGAGTGTCCAACATGTCTGCGGCTAACCCCAAACTATCCCTTATCCCACTGCCTCAGAGATTAAGGTAAAATAAGAATTCAGGGGTCAACTCTCTATATAAATGAATTCCTTAACTCTAGTCTGTACTTTGTAATATTGCTTTCAGGAAGGTTTCTATACATAGAGACTACATAAGGTCAGCATTTATGTCCTGCAAATGAGTCCCTTAAAAATTCTCCTGTGCTCTTGAATTGGTTTATAGAAATATTTGTTCCACATGAACATTTGCCTCACCACACTTGTCCCAGCTTGTTATATATTTCTTTGTTCAAAGACTTGGCTTCTCATTCCACAGCAATCAATAATATAAAATTTAAAGGATACAGGGTGCATGATGTATAATTGCTTCCCATTCTTGAACTGCCAGGTTTCTCCCCCCCACACATAGTCATGGTGCTCATGATAAAAATAAAGAGAGAAACCATCTTCCTGGAACATTGTAAATGTCACTGAAGCAAGTCAAGCAAGCCAGAAAAACGAGGATGAGATAAGAGTGAAAATAATAATCTCCCAGAGGTGAAGCAAGTAGAAGCTGAGTGATGGGCTTCCATAGGAGCAAGTTCAGTGAAGCTTTTCGGGGTGTGAGTGGATGAGGAGGTAGGTACAGCATATAAAGGCAGTAATGTGTGTGTGTACACATACACATGTGTTTGTTTATTGTAGATGAAGGAACAGAGTGAATTCAAAACTCTATAATGCAAAATAAAATGAGCTGAATTCATAACACGTATTTGTGTGGCAGCCTTTACTGCACATGTCACATCTGGAATAATCTGGGGCCCAGATGGCTGGATAATGAGAGCTCACTGGCCTGTCCTGAAGAAGGTTCCTAAGTCTCTTCCCACACATGTTGACTCAGGGACCTGCAGCTGCTGTGCCAGTAGGCACAACAGAGTGCAGGCTAGATCCATGTAGGTTTGAAACAAGTGCAACCTCTGTAAAATAATTCATCTAGGGCAGATAAGCCTGGAATAAGACAGACTAGGGCAATCTTTGTGACAGTGACATTATGAGTGGGGACCCTTCTAAAGGAAGTATTTCATTGTTAGACTACAACAATTTACAAGAAGGCTATAATCTGAATTTCAATTGCTTTTTTCTCTGTGAATCACCAATAGCTGACTGCTCAGCAGTCAAAACTGTGGGGAACAGTCATCAAAACAACATATCACTACTTGGGTACTTTAACCCCATTCATTCTTTTTTAAAAGTGCTGTCAGGCTGTTGGCTCTGCTACAGAAATAGTTTGAGCTAAGGAGAGACATGTGAACTCCCTAAAGCAGCATTTAAAGGGAAACAGACTATACAAAATATTAAGGCCTGTGGCGGTGAAGGAGACACACACAAATGCTGAGTCTATTGGCTGGTCACAGAGAAGGGATTTTCTGCAGGCGAAATAAACCCCAGCCCTGTTATTAATGGTATTAATTTTTTCTGGCTCATCCTTTGTGCCAGCTCCACCTATCATTCACACTTCATGGATAGTTCAATTAAAAGCACTGACAACTGCCAGCTTTATAATGTTGAAAGAAAACAGTTGTTATTAAAATAGAAAATAGCAGCAACCCATATCATCAGACCACCATAACATTGCACAGCTTGGCACAAGTCTCGAAGTCTCTGCTCTACTGAGGCCCTGTCCAGACCACACACAGAGCCTGAAATAGAATATAAATCATTAAAAAAAAAAAAAAAAAAAAAAAAAAAAAAAAAAAAAAAAAAAAAAAAAAAAAAAAGATGTTATGTCCTAATCGGGATTTGCAATATAATCATCTACTTTGCCTAATCTGTAAGTGGCATAGATGATATAATTTTCACCCTAGGGGAAAGTCTGATATTCTGATACTTATTTTTGTAATTAACTGAGACAAAAGTTTAAAATTTCTCCTTTCTATTTCAGCTTTTTAGCTGAATTATTTTAATACCCTTGAATCAATGTATTTTATCTGATCTGTCAGATCCAAACTGAAATAAAAGGATCTATTCTCTCTGCTAGCATGCATCTCCAGGGACTAACTGCCATGCAGTATGGAAAACATAGCCCATATGCACAGCATCTTTTATATAAGGAAGAAAAGCATGAAAGATCCAAAGCAACAAATTTTATATGTCATTTCTAATCTTATGCTGAAACAGAAATTAGACACTGGCAGACCTGAAATATTTCCATCTCCTGTGAAATCTTCAGAAAAGGGAAAGAGAAAAAAAAGAGAATCCTTTCTTATTAAAATTTCTCTTTTGAGAAAGCCACATTTACTGACACAGAAAATACTGTTGAAATTTAATCATCTCACATGTTAAAATTACTGTCAACTCTGTATGAATGTAAAGAACAGCCACTTCCAAATGTGTATGCATACACCTTACAAAAGATTTTAAAAACTACCAGAAAACACCTATTCTGGTATTTTTGAAATTTTACATGCAACCATTAAGAAATCCCCAAATCAAGAGTGTATTTTCAACTGTACTAGAGTTCTCTTGTGCTTGTACGTTATTATGCAATCTTTAATTACACCAAATGCACACAACTTTTACCACAGACTCCCCTCACCTCTTGCCTCCCCTCTCCCCCCTCCGTTTCATCCGCTGTGCAGAGTGAAAGGTGATGCAGAAATGAATCACTGTTCTGCACTGAATGAGCCCATTGTCCCTGAGTCCCTCGCCTCGCCTGGCTCGCTGCACGACTTAGAAGGTGTCCGGTAAATGAGGCAAAGGGCTGCAGGAAGAGGATTGTTCATCCTGTGCTCACTGTGCCTCCCCAAAGTGCTGTCTACAATCAGGCCATTAAACACACTACTTGCAGTTTTCATGCGTGGGGAGACCCAAGCTGATGTTATTTATAAAAACATAATGATAATTTTCTGTACTTTTGAATAGGATTATTTGCTGTGTTTTTTTATGTGCAGATCTGTAGGACTTGTGCACTTGATATTAGACTTCAGCTGGCCCAAGCTTTCTGCAGCAAAAGAGAGCATTCACTGACAAATTTAATTCACAGATACTTTAATACATATACACAAACATACACAAAAATAGAGGGAGGATTTGAAATAAACTCCTTTAATACTTCAACAGATGTTACTCAGCCATTAAAGAAAGCAAAATCCAGTTTATACCACTGCTGCTGAAGGGTTTTATTTCAGTATCAGAAAGCTTGTTATGTTGTGTCAAGCTGATGCTGCTGAAGACTACTGAAGTGCTGATATGTGAACCTAATTTGGAGGATTTGCAAGCTGTGGAACTAGTAAGATCACAGATAACAAGGGGATGGATCTATTACACACTTTCTCTGGTTTCACCATGACATAATGCTCCAAAAATCAGAAAGTAAAATACAGAGTTGGCCCCAGTCCAAGCATCCCAATATGTTAACTACAAAGTTGTATTTGTGCATGCAGCAGAATTAATTTCTTTTTAAAAAATAATTAAAGTTTTTTTGTAATTAACATAATCAACAGTAGTTAAGGCTAGAAGTCTTTGTTAAACACAAAACAGTCTCCTTATTCGGGTTAGACTGTGGTGGAAACTCAGGAGGGATACAGTGTTGTCTCTTTCCTTTTCTTCTCCAGTGAGTGTCACTTAGCACACCGTGAACCCTGGGTCACACACAGTCATATGGTTTGCAGAGCTCCACTCCTCCTTCCTCTCTCCACATCACAACTTAGCTAGCCTCTGCCTTCTGCTGCAGCATACCTCTGCCCTGAAGAGAACAGGAATTCTCAACAATCAAGCAGAATATTCTGGCTCAAACTCCACTCTGGCTTTGGCTGCTTTAGTAAAACTGTCAAAAACTAATGGAAAAGTGTTGCATTTACTGTAATGGTTTTTGTGTTGTAAACACCTGGTCTTGATGGTTCAGATATTTTGTATAGGCTGTAGAATAATGATTTAGATCACTTCTGGCTTTGAACTTTGATCATGTTACTACCACACTACTCAAGCATCTATATGAGAAGCTGCGTGAGAAAAGACAGTTGCATAGCAAAAAAAACCCCCAAAAAACAACAAAAAAAAAAAAGCAAAAAAACCCCCCCTGAAGATTTTTGCATGTGGTTTATGAATGAAACAGACATCTCTTACAGTTTTGAGAGACGACAGCAAGAGATTGTCACCAGAATAAACAGTGTCCCCAGATAATGAAAAAGAATCAGACCCAAATCACCATTCTGAATCAATGCTACGGAGATTGAGCCTTTTTTTCCTAAACTGAGGGTAAGTATCCCAACCATTTAGCCATCATCATATCCAGTGTTTTTGCATTGGGTTTCTGTAACTAGAAATTCCGTCTTGAACCTGCAAAGCCTCTCCTGAGAAAAAAATTGATTGAAACTAACATGCTTCCCTGTAAAGTTTGATTGGTTTTTGCACTTTCCAATGAAAATAATCATACAAAAGTCTGACTTGTATTATAATTTATATCTCATTTATTATCTTGGCACCTGAATTACAAACAAACTTACTTGTGAGCCTAAGGATCTTTGAACAAAATTATCCATTTCTTAAGAAGCCAAGCTCCTGGGTTTTGTCTGATTTTCAGTCTTGAATCTGATGTCTTGGACCAAAGATTTGAGAAATAAGACATTTGGCTATTATTTCCAGTTCTGCCACTGAGTTTCTGATGCTACTTGGATAAGTCACTAATATCTCTGTCCCACAGTTTCTTGATCTACTAAGTAGACACAGCAGTATGCAATCTGAGCGTGTTACAAAGCTAAATTAAAGGCCTTAAACAAAAGGTTCTAAGTGTCATTTCCGTTTTTTTTTCCTGCTAGTTACAAGATCAAAGAGTGAGAGAGGGAGTGTATTGTGTTTATAAGCAGTGAACATCTGATAAGTTTTACAGTCTATGCCAATATTGCTACAATGCCCTTTTAAACCTACTGTCCCCAACTAGAAAAAATAGGAATAAAAACATTATATAAGCAAACAGTAGTGCAAAGACATGCCAAGGTGAAAAGGACAGTTATGCATATTCATATTCCATCAACTTTGGTGTAACTTCACAGCAGGCCTTCCAGCCCTCAATGTTTTCTGATGACAAACACCACACAAGTTTTCAGTGTTTGATGTGTACTCCCTGTTATAGATCAAAATCCCTCTGCTTTACTCCATTTTTATGTTTCTTAGATTCATTAATCCCTCCCAAAACTTATGTCTAAATGGCAGTCTTAAGTTCCAAATGTAATTTTTAACCCAAATAAAATTGCTTGTGCCACACTATATTGATGTGGCAATTGTGTATCAGATCTTGTAGCTTTACACCCAGATGGATAACAAGGAACACTATTCCCAAATCTGCATGGAGTTATATAGCTGAAAATTGTTCCCATACACACCTCCATCTCTGATTTAAATGTTTGCCTTATGTCTTTAAAATGCAACAGAATATGGGATCATGCACTTATTTGCACTGTCATCAGACCACTATCATGTCAGAAATATTCATACCTCCAGTGAAATTACTGCACAAAACAACCTTAAATGTATGACTTGGAACATAATTTCTGTCTTACAGAGCACTGCTCTAAAAGCCTATATGTTTGTTTACATTTGTAGGTACAGTGTATTGGACAATTGAGTAAATCTTTAGCTGGAGAAGTCTTCTACAGTTTAGCTTCCTGTTGGTTTTCTATTCCTCTTGCAATTTACTTGCAATACAGATGCCCAATCCACATATGGTGTTTCCAAGCTTTTCATGCAACATATAAATCTATGGTTTTATCCAACCCCATTGATTAGTTTGGTCCTGGCTAACATGGATAATAATTGCATGATTATCCACAGGTTCTGGGCTAATTACTGTGAGATTACAATCTGTTCAACACTTTTCATTGATGCTATTTTTCCAAAGTTTATCTGATTTTTTAATATGCAACCTTCTTAATATTTTTTTGTCACAACGGCTAATATTTCTGTATTTATACATAAGGACATCAAATCTATCTTCAATCCAATGTGAATTTGCTTTGACAATGAGGAAGTTTCTTCAATTATGCCCCT
The DNA here is from genome assembly GCA_013401135.1 of Cettia cetti. NCBI lineage: Eukaryota > Metazoa > Chordata > Aves > Passeriformes > Sylviidae > Cettia > Cettia cetti. Next base: position 25,827 of record VZUI01078231.1, read on the forward strand.
GTGTTTCCATTTCTCGCAAAAACACTGGCTGGACCTTAACCCATATGTTGGACCGACACAATCTATAATACCAAATAGGCCTTGACTTTTTATGATGTCAGATAAGAGAGACGAATATTCTTCCAGATGAACTCATGATGATACCACAGTCCTTTCCCTATATTACAGTTCAAAATACCATGAGCTGTCAATAAATGTAAAATGGTAAATGAGAATCCAGACTCCAAACCTTTATCTTCTGTCCTACCCAGGAAAAAAAGAAATGCTGAAGTCACTGCTTTCTCACAAAATACTTGTTACCAGAAAACAACCTATTTCTTTGTGAATGAGATTTTTCACTATGGCCTATATCATTGATGTTTGGAAACACTTTAAGAATCTAAATAGCCTAGACTAAAAAAAATGGAATATAGATTATTGGAACAGGCCCAGATGGAGGACAAAAATTCCTTCATTTTCTCAAACATTAAAACTGTTTCCAAGTTGATACTGTTCAGTCTAAATCTAAATATACAATAAAAATTCTGCCTTAGATGGAGCATCAGCTTAAGGTAAATTTCAGGCACAGAATATGAAGTCACCATGGGGAAACGTGTTATCACAAATCATTACATCAATCTCATACTTGCTGTTCCAACGTCCATGTCTCAGGGTATTATAAAACTGCTTCAAGTCTGGAGTGAAGACTGTATTTAAAAGCTGTCTGGAACAGTGCAGCACTCTACAGTAACAAAAGTGTTTATCTAGGCAAAAGACACAATTTTCTCACAGACCTTTCAAAACTGTGAAATGGGCCCACTCACCAAGTAATAAACTTTAGAAATCCCACCACCTTTTGCTCCAAGGTCATAGAACATCTCTTTCAGATGGACTTGTAAAACCATAACTGTATCTATAAACACAAAAGAGCAGACCAAAAGAAGCTCTACTAAAACAAATGTAAACACAGTTTTCCCTACGGGAATGAGATCTGAAAAAAAAAAAAAAAAAATACCTCATGCTATCTCTCTCTCATGGTTTTATTGAGGGTGCTCAGATACTGAATTAAGGAATATGATAAAAGAACTACATCTGAAAGGATACACATACAGAGGTATTCCTACGAGAAAATCATCTTAAGGTGAAATATCCATAGAGCAGAAATGCCCACCATTTAACCATATTTATTGTTTGACCTCTCACCCCTAGGTCAAAGTTCTGAACAGTTACAGATTTAAAAGTTTCCAAACAAAACAATTCAATATTATGTGTAGAAATACCTTTAAAAATACTCTTACATACTTTTGTATGAATGCACTATTAGTCATTTTACTGAGCAAATTATAAGCCCTAGATTTCAGCTATGACCCATCCTTCAGAGTTGTTTTTTTTATCTAAAGAAGCACTGTGTGACTTTTTTAACTGCACCTGAAATATTTAGGGACCAGATATGCCTTTTATTGTAAAAACCCTACATATAAAATAGAAGACATCTAACGAGCAAAATTATTATGTCATTTTTATCTAAAGATTCATATCAACTCTCACTAACACCGTAAGTCCATCTGCTTTATTTGAATTTATGCCTTTGATTTGCTCTGATGGTGTTTTAAATCCCCTGTCATTTTTTGTTTTCTGCCACATGTCTACCACATGTATTGTATTAAAAAAAAAAAAGGTTATTTTTCTATCACCCACCTATAAAAATTATCCTGCTACCAAAATGAGCTGAAAATTTTTCTTGGGAATTTACTCTAAACTTAATATGATCAAATTTTGAAAAGCCAGTCTACAATACACAATAAGAATCCCAAAAGTTGCCAAACAGAAGACAACCACTTGACCAAACAAGCACATTATTTATTACCTACCCTGGAATGGGAATCAGGTCTCCAGAGGTGAAGGGCTAGGACACTTAGACTTAATTCTAGGACTGGAAAAAATTATTTGCCTCTCCACATTGTTCGCTGAATTTAATCCATTCTTTGTTTCTTGGTTATCCAAAATTCAACACACAGTTTAGCTATACCAAAGGTCTAAAAACTTTTGGCTTCAGCTGGAAAAATTCTACTTTATGTCACCCTTGTGGACATTGTCATGACTTGAGACAGCAGATATCCTCGTTCTACAGTGTTCCTACAGCAACTCAAGTTCGGATGACACAAAAATCAACATTACCCCAATGTCAGATTTCCTCTTCATTCCTTCCCTGGAAAATTCATACAAACATGAAATTCAATACTCCGTCTAATTACAAATATGAGTACAAATTTTGAGCCTTTTTTCTTAAAGGTGTTTATTGCTTGTTGTAAATACATTCAGAATATGCTACTAAAATGCATGATTTCTGTGAGTAAGCCACTAAAGAAATCTTTTTCTGGTTATGTCCTGCAATGCAGGCTCAAAAGTGTGCAAAATCACAAACAGAGCAGATTCCTTATATAACAAATATGTACTTTTTTTGTTTATATGTCGGTCTTCACGTCAAAAAATAATCTTGCTTTTGCAAGATAAATCTGATGACACAGTCTTGAAATATATTTTTGTTCTATGCCACTTTTATCTCCTTTGTAACATTCTCTAACGTGACTGCCAGAATGCTGTTCTAATTTGGGGGATAATTTTCTATATGAGAACTGACAGAATGAAAATAAATTCAGAGTTCCAGGAAATAATGAGTTCCCGATTATGTGTCTGATTACTGTCAGCTCAAGGAATGTACAGACTTCAGAAATGGAAGAGACCACTTTTCCTTTCACCAAACTGGGAGTCCTGTGTTGATTGCACAGGGAGAAGGCTTTCAAGTACTTTTAAATACTCCCTAGTTCTACATGAGAGTTATTTTGAGGTCATGTTCACGTTTCCAGACCGAATACAATTCTCTGGTAGAGACATCTGAGTCTTATCTGCCTATTTCTGGCTCTGTTTGAGAATGTTTATATTATTCAATGTGGGAGACTTGAACTCATGACAAGGAACATGATAAATTTTCTTAATCAAACTGGGTATCAAGAGGTGGTCTGTCATCATTTCCCTTTTGTTGCACTGTGAAAGAAAGCAAATAAGGAGCATCCAGTGTGATCCCCACTTCTGTTTCAAGTCTCCCCACCAAGTCATTAAACATTCTCTGGCCTTTGTCAACAGCCTGGTAAACATCCAGAGAAAGAATCAGAATAAAATAGTTTATTTAACATTCCTCTCCTCCAACTGCTGATTAGGATAAATAGTTTGGATAAAAAGCCTATCTGTTCCAAAAATCACAAAAAGAAAGGATTCAGCTATCAGCAAAGTTTAGATTTGGTTTCAAATATTTTTAAACAGCAAAAGAGTTTTTTGTGCTCTTTGATATTTTCTCCATCCTCAGCACATCATGTTAGCACCGTGTCAAAGCAAAACATCAACATCAAATGATCACTGGGTAAACTCCAGTGAACTGGAGTGAAAGGCTGGAGGCTGAAATTCCAGGCACAGTATAAAATTTGGAGAAATGCCAGAACAGAGTTCTTTTTAAACTGCCTAAAAGGCTGAGGAATTGATATCCAGCAAATCCCTTCATTGACCTAATAGTTTGGAAATTGCTAATTCTGGTCAGACTGATGAGTCCTTTGAGCCAGGATCATTTCCTCTGACAGGGAAAAGTGTCAAATGTTTCAAAGAAAAACAGAATCCTCTTCCTCTGACCACCATTGTGCTCATCCATAATGAAAACAAAGTGACACTATGCCTAACAGAAAGCATGTACCTAGCACGCAGAAACTTGCAGTCAGCTCAGGAAGTGGAACAGAAGAATTCAGGACTGCTTTTTATTTTTATCCTGGACAAAGCAATTTTATAATCCTAACCTACTTGCCTTAAAATATTGGGGAGCAGGATACTCTCCAATAATTAAATATGTGCTCTGAAAATATTTTTTTTTATTTATAGTAATCTTGTTGCTATTTAAGTTTTCCAACTGTCCCATTGCTCTTGTGCTATGCTACAATAAACAGGAACAGCCAAATGATGTTAGCAGCATTCAGAACTCCTTGTCAGATGCTGAGCCGGCACAGATTAGAATAGCTCTATTGCGTTCAACCATCATTTAAAATATTGAATAACTTCAAAAATCTTAAATGCCCATTCTCTGTGTTTGCATTCTGTAAGAAACAGTCAATCAACAGTTATTTTCTTATTGCACGTCTGATATGTTTAATATCCTTTAAACATTGGGTCAGATCATCAGCTAACATAAATCAGTAAAGCTGAATTTACTGGATCAGTTTACACAACTAAGAATGTTGCCTGTGGCTTTCCCACAGTAATAAAGTTAGACCACATACCCACTTTGGCTGAAATATCTGAGAACATCCAATGCTTAGCTCCCTTTAACAGGAATTGGGGATAATCTTATCCATCTATCTGATGGCTAATTTCTATTTGCAATGCACAGATCCCCATGGTGCACACACACCCTAGGATGACAGAAAGCAAGAAAATTCCACAAAGGAATGATTTATATTTATACTATTTTATCTGAAACTGAAACCACAGAATATGTTTACACTTCTCAAGTGAAAACTGCTGCTGGAAAAAATAGTGAGCTCACTTCTAATTCTAAAAAATATATGCCATTAAATTTCTCTTGAGAAAAAGTTACACAATATTGGCACATTAAATAATACATGGCTTTAGAGTTCATGGTTAATATACTAGTAAAACAGGAATAATAGAATAACTTATGAGTCAAGAAACCATTAAAAATAGGTCAATTTTCATTTTTACTATTGTCTATGAAAAGAAAATTAACTTTTTCAAAACCACATCTAGGAGGTGGCTACATAATTTTACCACAGAAGACAGTTTATCCCCAAATTCACCTCTGAAAATAATGTTCCCACAGTAACTCTGCATGTGTAGTGCAAATTATTGAATATCTCACACCATAGGAATCGAGGCACTTTGAAATCTTATTTTTTCAATAGTGTCCAAAATATTTAGGATTTTCCACGAAGCTACAATTGGTTTCTCTCATTCTTACAGTTTAGGAGAGCTGGTTGAAAAGGTGATCAGAACAAATGGAACAAATGCTGGAACCAGAAAGGGAAACAGAGAGATGCTCTCTCCTGAACAGTGATGTTTGGAAGACAACCATCCTCACAGCAACAGGGAGTGCCAAGGAGTATTCTACCAACATGGAGGAAGCAACACCTGTTGGATACTTCATGCACATAATTCAAAGTGGGGCCTGTGAAATACATGTGTAATGACAGTGTATTCTCTTGCAGTGAAAGTATGTATAAAAGCCAAATGCTATTATTTTGACATGATTTCTGAAACAGACTGAAAGCAGAAACATTATTCAAGAAATATGAAGTTTGTAACTGACTCATTTCACCCTCCCATACTTCAGCTTTTGACTTCATAAACTACTGCAAGACTGCTCTGAGATAGTTCAGCCACAAGAGCCCAACATATCACAGGAGGATGGTCTGGGCCGGCAAAAGCAAAGCGAGGGAACTCTAGCTCATCATCATTGCTCATCTTGGCAAACTGGAGAAATAAAAACTAAATAGATAGAAAGTCAAACAAGTCCAATTAATAAAGAAAAAGGAATCCAATTAGTTACCCTCTTCTTACAAAAAGGAAAAAAAAATGACTCAAGTTCAACAGTAACATTTTGGTATTGACTCCTCATATTCACTTTCTTACAATTAAGGATAAATTTTCTGTTGAAGTGAAAATAGGACACAAAACTCCTGTAATAATATAGTTTGTATATTTTCAGCTAGTACCTTTCACAACAGTGGATCTCAGAGGGAAGAGAAGCAGCAGCTGTATGCTGCCACTGAAGGTGAGGAATACAATACTAGAGCAGTAGCAGGCAGATAGCAGAAAAGAGAGGAAGCCAGATACTGTTTCTTATCTACAGAAGCAAGCCTGGAGCTGGATCTCCCAGAGAGCAAGAAAAAAAAATTGCATCTTGTTTCTCTTTTCTTTTTTTTTTTCCTCAAAATATCGAATACATTTTGAATACAGAAAGATCACTGGAACAGTAATACAGATAATAATATTTGAATTTAGTTATTTTAGTTTGAAATGGATAGCTTGGAAAGAGTTTGTTCCAAATTGTATGCCATCTGTAAAATGATTACATATGCATAAAAAACCTTGGGGGAAAAGGAAAAAGAGAGAAGAATTGACCAGTGGAATCCCTTGTGAAAGTATGTTTAAAAATACTGAGGTTTAACACAAACCAAAAGAAAAGCCAGGAAATTCTAACTTAAACCTAACAACTCCATCCTGAACCCATGCTGCTGAGAAAAATAAAAGGAACAATGCTGAGACTTCAGAACAGACCTGCAACTTTAACTGAGCTTCCTGATTCCTCTCCTTTTGTTAAACACTTCTAATGTTAACATTTAAATAAATAGCTAACTGTATTTATCACTGCTCTTTATAAATAATAAGTTTTTCAACCTGAACATAGGGTAGGTCTGTTTGCTGCAGCCAAAGCACTGGTTTTAAGCACTTTTCATGATGTTTCTTGTGTAAACAAACATTAGTGAAGCCTTGTGAAGGTTCACTTTTATGGTAACTTGTTATTATGGTTCCATACTAGGGTAAATGAGGATTTTTTTCAGGTCCTCCCCTTGGGATGATTTTTCATTTTGTAAAAATGTATACAATTACTGAATAATCTTACATGTGTGCCAAAATTATAATGATTTCTACTTTGAAAAGGATTTTTTTATTATTTGTTGCCATTAGAAATTATTGAATGTCAGCTATTTTTCAGTTGTTAGCAATTTGTCTCTTGATCTTGGATATGCTACAGGCACATTTATTATGCTTCTTTAATGCGCTTATTCAGGATATATATATACGATATCTATAATAATACTATTTTGTGCAATTTTTTTTCCTTTTCTAATTATATTGCCATTCAACACTTGTAGAAAAAACCAGAAACTTTAAAGCTTGCTTAGTCAGATGAAATGTGTATTTTAAAACAGTTTTGTGAAAGTGAGACAGTTCATGATTGTATTCTGTTTCAGCAACAACTCCCACCAGGTAGAAGATAGATGTAAGCCCATGCTATTCTTCTGCCACTTAACAAGAAGCAACACTATTATGCAGTATGAGTTTCCAAATTCCAACAGCACACTGGATCTTGTACTTTATTTTATCAATACTTTTACATACATTTACCAAAGTTCACATCATTTCCATCAGTAAGCTGAAAGCAGGAAGTGACCAAATAATATTCATCTGAATTATCTGCTGAATTTTCCCCTCAACATCATTAGTGTCCCTTCCCACAAGACATGGTCTGCTTTGATGGCTCTTTCCTTGAGCATATATCCTTATATGCTAGTTTTCAGTTTACTCTTTGATCAACATTTAAGATCCTGGATATTTATTTGCTTTGCTCACTGATTTCTTTTTAAAAACTTGTTTTTCTTCTAATTTGACCACCTGTTTGCTATTATGCTGAGTTCAGCGTAGGTCTCAGCGAAAACATTTCTACTGTTGGCTGACCAAATGGACACTGGTTGTATAACAGCTGAAGTTTGATAGGTGCGGAAGATGAGCCTGTGGAAAATGTGGCAATGTGTTTTGCAGACTGAAAAATGAAAAAAAAAAAAAGAAAAAGAAAAGACAAAACTGCTTTGTTCAAAAGCAGGCACTCTGTCAGGATTAGTATTATTATTTATAGTTTATTTTGATAGGAAATGTATTAATATTAAGCATAAGACAGGCCCTTTACTGTAATCAAAGCAGAAGAGAGAGCCCAGAATGCAGGACTGGGGGCACACAGCATTTCAGGTTTGGGAAGAACTGAGTAGTTAAGAATGAAGCTAATAGGGACATATGATTGAGCATAGAAAACAAAGCAAATAAAAGATAAGGGCATATGTGAGAAGACCATCTGAGGATGGGAGGAAACAGGAGAAATTTGAAGCTAACAGTCTATTTGCTTAGTGAGAGAATCTAGTCAAAACCCTGAAAGATTTAGCCAAAATTAACATTGATTTTGTTTGTTTTATAGTTTTCTTTGTCAGTAAGTATGAGCAAATTTGCTAAACGGCTTTGCTGAAGAATAATATTTTCAGATACAGAAGCCTCATGTATATCTGTTCTACCTCTAAGTATGGGATAAATGTGATCTGAGGGTGGAGTAAAGTTCCACAAAGAGAGAGGAGAAATTATACATTCCAGAAGTCTTTTAAAATATCGTAGTGGCATCTAGTGAGCAAAGCATCAGTTTCAATTGGGAAGAAATTCAAATGTGGTCTTGAGCACTGAATTAGCTAGAAAAACAACTCAGATAAGTTAAAAACACCTCAGCAATTAAAGGATGATTCAGAGTTCTGACCAGAAACTACATCACATGAAAGATTAATGTGTAGGTTTCACCATAATAAAGAATGTAAGAAATGGAAATATTCCTGGACCACATTACTTCTGCTCTGCCAACAAATTAAACTAAAGAAAAAAAATAATAAAACAAACTCCATCTCCTCCAATTTCCAGTGGCTTATTTTAGTAACTTCTCTCTGCCTACATAGAGAAAGAGGGCTATATTTTCACAGATGGAAATAAGTGGCTCTCTTGTGCCAGGATTTGGCAACTGCTGCCCCATATTGGAAGATATGGGAACTCTAACTGCAGCATATTGTGCAAAATGTATATTATATACAGCATAGTTTGTCTTGTAAAGCAGCAATGTGTTCAAGTGAAGAGAAATTATTCACATAACAGTTTGGAGAAAATTCTGCAGCAGTGTCAAGTAGTGATTCAGACCCCTTTCTCAAAACACCAACGTGTCAGTACAAACATTTGCATGATCTCAAAGCTAAACATGAAACAATGTAATGAATCTGCAGTCTTCTGCAGAGAATTTTTATTAATCCCTGGACATTTGGAGTTCTGAAGCCTGCAGGTCCACCCAGTTTGCCATGAATATATAGAATTATTCCTTGCTTATCTATTACAGCACATTAATTGAAAATGCACTTTTCAGTCCCATCATACTGACCATACTATACACATGGGTGAATAAAAAAATGGCAAAGCAAAGGCAAAACAGGTGCTGTAAGACAGCCATGCTGCAAAGAAGTACAAAACTGCTGGTGGGGCTTAGGGCTTGCTTAAGGTTCAGATTGCAATTACATTCCTTTCTGCAATAAATTGGAAAGATATATTGAAAATAAAGAAATACTGTTATGCTATAGCACAATAGTGTAAAGAAAATTTTGATGTGTATTCTGTCAGTGATTCTCCTGGAATTTAACAAACAATTCATCAGCTGCCACTCACACATAGACAATCTAAGACATACATCAGCTATTTCCTCAGGCTCATAACACAGTTTTGGCAAAGGTGGAATCAAGTCTCATTTCTGCTTTCTCCCTTTGTACAAAAGGGTGGTACAGTGGTTGGCCTGACAACTCATCCAAATTACCCCTATTGAGTTGTGATATTGATTATTTTTCTAGCTCTTAGTTTTATGTTTTCCGTGCATCTACTGGGTTTCAGCCCTCTTTTCTTGGAGTGGGAGAAAAGAAAGCAAGAAATTAATACAGGGGGAAAAAAGGCAGGGAAACTCCAAACATATCAACAATCTATGAGTAGAGTGCACCTTTGGAAGATTTGGGATAGGTATTCTGGAACCTCTCTTTTCAATCCATTTTGAAGAGATTTTAAAATATAGTTAATGAGATTGTCTGTTCAAAGTAACATAAGCTCCAACATTCCCCAGGTAAATGTGAGACTGTAAACCTGTAAAATTGCAGACTTGCTAACATATAAACACTAAGGATAAAGTCTGTGTCTTAATGAGATAATTAGGAATTTCTGTTACCACAAAAGATATTTTGAAAATCTTAATGTCAGTGCCATGCAATGACCAAAAAAAAAAAAAAAAAAAAAAAAAAAAAAAACAAACCCAAAAAACCAACAACAACAACAAAAAAACCCAAAAAAACCAAAACAACAAAAAAATCCCAACTTTCTTTGGATGTGAGACTATTAAGCAACAAGAAGGGAGTAATCCAACTGCTGTTATTCTCAACACTCATAAGGCAAGTACTTGGCCATACTTCTATCAGTCCTTTGGGGAGGATATCAAATCCTGGAGTTCAAAGGAGGGTCACAGTAATGATACAGGGCCTGGAAAACAAGTCTCAGTCAGGGCTTAAGGAGAGCTGCTTATCAGATAAGTTCAAGCACACATTACAGGCACACACAGGCAGAAATTCTGGAAAATAAGAAGAAGCCTTTCAGCTTTTTTGGCAAGCACTTTTCAGGACTCATTTTTCCAACATTAAAAGCAAATTTCAATTCTTGAACATTGCAATTAGTGAAGATGATTAAACATAGAGGAAGTCAGGGACTACGGTGTTGAGTTTCCAAGGCTGAAAGTAACTCTTTCTAATAAAATTTTTGTTCTCATTGAGCTTTAAGGAAAATTTCTTTGGCATATTATTCCACAGGTAAGTATGTTGGCATAGATGAAGAGGTCGTGAGAGGAAATTAAGTCAAATGGAAGTGCAGTCCTTTTTTATGTCCTTTTTTTTTGATGATGGACCTGTATCTCCTACATCCTCTCAACTTGGGTATAGCTGTGGATATTGCACCCCCATGCTTGAAGGCTTCAATCCTTCACATTAAATCCAGAAAAATGTATCTAATTTCTGCTTTACATAGCATATTTTATTTTTTTTTACCCTGCTAATTTGTCTAAATTGTCAAATTTCTCGTACTCAGCAGGGACAGACTGTAGCTGGGGGCTAAGACAGCAGGAATGGGCAGGTTGGGGAGCTCTGGGGAAGGCTGATCAGGGACAGTGAAGCCTGGCAGTGTCCTCAGGGCCCCAACACAGGGTCCAGTGGTAGTGTCCTGTGGCATTCCAACACAGACTCTTGCGTGGCAAGTGGCTGTTCAATCCAATCCATCCAGCTGTTCAATCCAATCAATTCTTTTTTCAGGGCACTCAGCAGCCTTACTGCACCTAACAAGAGAGCTGGAGAGGGATTTGTTACAGGAACATATAGTGACAGGGCAATGGATAATGGATTCACACTGAAAGAAAGTAGGTTTAAGTTAGCTCTTAGGAAGTAATTCTTTACTGTGAGGGTGGTGAGGCACTGGAGTGGGTAGAATAGAGGAGCTAAGGGTGCCACAGCCCTAGAAGTATTCAAGGTCAGGCTGGAGGACTCCGAGCAATCTGTGGAAGAAGATGTTCCAGCCCATGGCAAGGTTTGGAACTAGATGATCTTCAAGGTCTCTTCCAACATAAACTGTTCTATGATTCTATGATGTGATGATTGTGCAGCTCCTCTTTCATGCAGCTTTGTTCCTGAGAATCAAAACATGTTGTGCCACTGCTGTGAGGGAGCAGGTGAGATTGATTACAGTCAGCACTGGCAGGGTAAGGTGAAAAAATTCCTTACTCTGCTCTACTCCCTGTCTCTTTACACACATGTCCCACACAATACAAGATACATTTTGATCAATGACATGAATGAGCTAAACTCAGAAATGTTCTCTCTGGATTAGGCAGAGCATATTCACATAAATAGGTGAAGTGCTGTAGGGCCAATAGCAATTCCTCCATGGATGTTTTAGCATAGGCTGAATCCAAGGTGATTCTGCCATTTTATAAAACAGAGTGTTCTTATGTAGCTGTTGCAGGGTAGCAGTGATTAGTGACTGACTTGCTTGATTGCTGAAGTCATCAGGCAAACTTTGCCATGCAACTGTACTCAGACTAAGAAATAAGAAATTTAATGACTGAAAACATAAGCATCACTGCCAGATGTTTATGGAGAGCCAAGTAAAGAAACAGGATACTAGGCCCCTCCTGTACTAGTCTAAAGAACAGATCTTGGCTGTAAAAAGCAGTTGCTTTCTTTCCTCCGTTTTTTGAGTGATGCAACCTGCTTGCTCTAAAACACACTCTGCCAGAGTCCCTGTACAATTTACCAAAAAAGCTTGTGAGCACACGTCTCCTCTCTCAGCTCTGCAGTCATGCAGGTTGCAGGCCTCACTTTGCTTCCTTTAAACCAGAGAAACTGGACATGGCAAAGCTGAACTGAATCAGCCAATCTGTGTTAGTGAACAGGAGGTAATAATTCAAAGGTTATTGAAAGGATGTTGAAACAGTAAGGTATAAATTATTTAATAGTGAAACCAGTGATGGTCTGTCAGTTCTTAGGCCAACTCTGTCCTAGTTTACAATGCCCAGGTCCCAAGCATGCCTGCTGATCGATGACCCCAGTGGCCCATTTTGCTGTTTAAACTAAAAAAAAATGGGTTTTTTAAATAAATAAGTAGAAATGTTAAAAAAAAATAAATCTACCACTCTCTGAAATCTCAGCTTTAGTTTTGGCCTCAGGAATTTGAAGCTGCAAACAGAAATCCCATACAGGCCCCATCCGCAGAGGAAAACTTCCAAAGCCCTTAGACAACTGCAGATTTCCAGGACCTGTTTTGATTCTTCAAAGAGTACCTGAAGTCTCAGGAGTTTCTCTCCTTTTCTAACCCAAAAATACAGACCAGTGAGCCAGTGAGCCAGTACTCTGAGAGAAGAACAATGCTTCTGCTTCCTTTACTATCTTTGTTAGAGGGATTTGTCAAAACATAACATGAGAAAGTAACAACTAATAAAATAAACTAGATTTAAGTTCTTTTCTGTTCATTGAAAACTTTTTTCATACTGTTAGGCATCACTCAAGCTCATAATCTCTGTGCAAAGTCAAACACTCTACCACATAAAGAGAATTACTTGGCAAAATGGGACAGATTTCACAGTGGAAACAAAGTTATTTTGTTGGTTTTTTTTAATCTAATGTTCTTTGTTTCTCTAATAGTCTAAGAAGACAAAGCAGAAAAAATGTCACAGATGAAGTGTGAGAGGGACTCATAATAGATAACATTTTGAAAGAAATCACCGGGAGTCACAGAAAGATCGGAAGTGCTGATACCTGGAAAGATACATATGAATAACACTACATGACAGGAGATATCTCCTTAGGCTTCTACTCACCTTTCAACTTCTTTTATTAATTAATGCATAATATTCTCTTTAGAGCACTTCCCTCAATCTTACAAGCATCATCAGCATAGCTTCCAGAAAATGTCAGCTGAAAGCCAGCAAGGAGGTCACAAAATATGTAAATTCCCCACTCTGTTCAAAGCACAGGATAACATTTTCATTTATAAACATTATGACTATTGAATAGTTTAGTGATCCTACTTCCCTCTCTTTCAAATTTTTTCTCCCTTTTTCCTTCTCCTCCTTTTCCACTCCCTTTTCTTTTAAGTGCAAGGAAAATTTTAGAGAATACCACTATAACGAAAATTGTTGCTTTACAAAATCAATTTCATAGACTCAAAAGGGAAGATTTGAAAAGAAAAAGACACAAAACTCAATATTTCATAGAAATTAAGTAACGTTATCCCTTTTCCTTTTATTTAATATGGAAATCTTAAATTCTTTTTTCCGCACTCAAGATTTCAATGTTGTGCTACTTCATAAGGAAAATAATGGGGGAAAATCACCAGGAGCAGAAAATTTCAAATAATTTTGTGCCTGAGTTCAAACATGGAGAAGAAAGTTCACAGTGACAGATAAGATCAATGACCCAAGATATTATTAATCCCACTTCTGTACATTACAGGGATTTTCTTATTGTTAAGAACTAATACTTTGAGAAATAATGGAGTGTTTTTATCCTAAGGACAGAGCTACAAAGCCTCTCAGTGTTAGCCTTTTCCAAAAAACAATGGGTAGAATCAAGATTAGACTGCAGGACCAAACATTAAATGATAGCTTGCTTTATTCTAGGAGTTTTAATGTGTGGAGATGACAGTCTCTTCAGAAATGGCTGACTTAGATGATGCTACCAATCCCCAGGGCAGAAAAAGAAAAAAACTAAAAATGCTTTAATCAATGGCATTATTAGTCATGTCCTTTGATATCATTACAGTTACCCACAGATATTCAAATTCTAGGATTCTGTAAGATTTTCTGTAGATTATCCTTGCAGTTTCCAGCAACAACCACATCCACAGGAGTCTCAAACAATGCTTCTGCTGGAAACCTGTGGTGGACAGAATCCATTGACTACTACCAAGTCACTTTCTAGTTTTAGTTTCTGAAACATGTATTTTACTTTTCAGCAGATTGCAGGATAGATTGGCACCAAAAAAGCTCCTAATTTAGTTCACTGATTGGAAATAATTGGAGGATATAAAATTCTATGGGTAAAAAACAAGCCAAAAAACCAAGAGGGTGATTTAGGAAGAATATAAAAAAGGGCATTTCAGCAGACACTTAACACTAGGAAAGAGAAGTTTCTACATCATCATGCTGGGATTCATGGAACCCCCAGTTTAATTCTAGCCACTTATCTGCCAAACAACTGTTTTGATTGTCTAAGCTTCCTGATCTAAAAATTAGATCACAGAATAGAATAGTTCTGTAAAGTATATTGAGATTTTACAGTGAATATTCAGCATAAAGACATAGCCTTGTTATAGACAAAGCCATTAGACATGAAATTTCATCTATGCATGGATCAGTCATGCTTTGCCAAACTTTCAGGGTTTTGTATTTGAAAATTACTTTTTATGGAACAATGCTGTATTTGTAAGGTGGCTGAACAAGATCTTTTTCTGTGGTCTATAATTTCTATTGTTCACTGCTATTTATCTTAAAGGAAATAGATCATGTTGTACCAGGACCAAAGGTAGTATTAGCTAGTAGGTGCCTTTGCTATTGAAGCAATAAATTATCAAGTTTTTACATCAGCTTTACTAAACAGGCAACTCTATATTCATAAGTTGAACAAAAGAAACATTGTTTCAGAGGAAAGATTTTGATTCAGAAAGGATTCCAAATTTCATTGCACAGAACTGATAAAAGAAACTTCCACTTTTACTACATGACAATATCAAATTACAGAGAGAGAAAGCACACCGACCTAGATATTTCCACTGGATTATAGACCAGAAATAGTTGGGAAACAGCTGGAACATCTACTTTTACACTGTCACCAACCCTCTACATTTCATTATAAAATACATGTTTCTATTTGTATCTTATTTACACCCCTTAGCAAGGCAGTGGATGCAAAAAGAAAGTCCTGAATTAAATCTGTTACAGTTTACACACTATGATTCTTTTTTACTATCATTCTTTGGCCAATGTCATTTTATTTCCATACAAAGAATTTGGCCCTTTGGCACTTTAGAGAGAATCCAAAGGACTAACCTTTTAGTGTTGGGAAACAGCTAACGTTTTTGCCAGTGAGCTAAAGATGGAGTATCCCTTTGTCACGGCCAAATTTATGACATGGATCAAAAACTATAAAAAGCTGTGTTGCATCCTGCCATTAAGGAGAATTAATATTTTCAGTGGTATGTTAACCAAAGTTTTTCCAGTGTCTCTCGTTAAAAGCAGATTGTTGACTTTTCATCCTGGTGTGCCAAACATTTTCACTGAAACCCTAACAAGACTTTCATCTTATAACCATTATTTCTTAATGGACTTGGATAGGGGCAGTGTACGGGAATGGATTTCCTTTTCAGCTCAGCGCAATGGCCCATCATTAGTGTGCAGGGTATTGGAGAGCCATTACACATGCAAACATTTAAAGTATTTCCAGGGTAACTACTTTTCTTTCCTGAAATGCAATTCATGTTTTATCTATTATATTTAAGGAACATTTGGTCACATTTCACCTTTCAAGTATCTCTATTATGATCACTTCTCATTCTCCTGTGTAGTAGAAGACATAATGAATGAGATCATGCACAAAAATATTTTTTATGGAGTGGATTTTCTAGAACTTTCCCCTCGTCTTGGGCAATAAATCTTCTCTGAAAACCACAAAACCCAAATGCCTACCATTTGACAAGAATAGAGTATGACGACATCACTTGCCGCTTCTTTCTTATTATTGGGTAGATAATAGCATTCATATTTAGCAAATAAAAAAATAATCTGCTGTTTGCCCTTTCAGTGCTTCTATTTTTAATATATTTCTATTCATTCCTGTTTTCCTACTGGCATTGCCCTAATATATGTCACCAAACAGAATCACTAGCTTTGCAGGAATGTTGGTTTTGTTTTTTCCAAGCTGACACATGCAGTGTCAACTGCTTTCAAAAGTTGTCCATTCCTCCTGTTAAGCCCTCTCATTCCTAATATGTACTTCTAAAGATTCCTTAACAATTACATACACAGATACAGTTTTGGAAACTTTCAACCTTTGATGGTATTTTGAATCATGGCCCTATTGGCAGCAAATGAACGCAAAAGTAACAACCCTGGAGTGTGATACCATCAGTTCTAGGAAGCTGTGTAATATTTATATGTCTTCATTCAGACTTTATATCAAATGTAACAGGCTTTGCAACCTTCATTAAGATAAGCTGGCATCCAGAGGTTACCATATGTTCCTCTTTTTAGACTAGTATTTAAGTGCAGATGTATATTTATTTTTCCACTCTACAGTCCTCCCTGAACTTTTCTTACTGCAAAGCTAATGAAACCATTGCTTTAATCCCTGCTGGCCTTCAGGGTACATCATATGGTCCTTACTATTTAAGAATTCTTTTCTGTGTGCTTTTTATTTCCTTACTTCTGCAGTATTTATAACATCCCAGTTTAAGAGGTTTTGCTTTTTCTATGGGCATCGGGAAACTAAAACATCCAGTATCACACTGAAGGTGGAACTGAAGTCAAACTGCCTAAGTCGGATGCTGAACACTTCTTCCTCCACTCTTCCCCATTTTCCCAGCATCTTCTCAATTAGTGGAGCTTCATTAACAGGTTTATCTGACATTTTTAAGTTGGGCTGGTCACCATTCTAATCCAAAACCCTTCTTGTATTCCAGTGATTGCTTATTTAGACAACATAGTTACTATACACTTCCAAATGCTAAATTCAATATTATTAAAGTTCTGCATTAGACACTAGCAACCTTCTTTATAGCAGATTAATTAGTGTGAAATTTCTATTATTTCTCATTCTGCATTGTAATTATTCTACATTTTCTTCAGGCCTGAGCCAGTCATTCGAATTAGTGAAAGCATCACATATATGATGGGTGATTTTTAATGAAATTTTTTGTAAGAAAAATACCTCAAATCCTTTGAACTATGGACCCCTTTCAACTGCCCTGAGTCACTCATGTAACCCTTAGACAAAAGAGCAAGTGTAGACCATGCTGGAGGCTTTAAGACCTCCAAAATAGAAAAGCTACAGATTTGGCCCCATTTTTTTCATTCCCTTACTGTGGTGGATGAATTCCTTGGTTCTTGACACTAGTCTATAAGATTAGACTTTTATACTATGTTTTATACTTCAGCAAATCCCACTGAACTCATTCTGGTTTATGCTTCTTCTTAGAAGAGACTATTATATGTAAGCTGAATCTCTTAACTATATCAAATCCAATATAAACACCCTCTTTATAAGACACACCTCACTCTAATGCTCAGTGTGGAACTCCTAACAAAAATTATAAATGAAGTGTTTTGTTCAGGCACTTAACTCTTTCATTTCTAATATCAAATCACAATGCTAAAGCTGTTTTTATTTTTCACTTGAAAATAAATACTAAGGAAAGTCGTAACTTAACCCATACGATATCTTTGAGGAAATCTGGGAGAAGATTTTAACAAGAGAAGAAAACTTAGGATGTGACTTCACCAAAATTTTGAGGTTTTTAATCTCACTTTTTGGAGGGGTGTCTGGGAAGGAGTGGGGGGAGGGGGAATGTGCTAAAACTTTGCTAATTGTTGGAGAATTCAAACCTGTTTTCATTTATTTGAAATTATTACATAATGGAAGTGGGACGCTATAATTCAACCCAAATGGACGACTTCAATAAGCGGGTGGAAATGATTCAGTACATTAAAGAGAAGCTGTTTCAATAACAAATCTTTATTATAATCAGGAGTGAAGTGGTTAATTTAAGTTTTTACTGAAAAACAGGCTGGCAAAAATGTTTCCAGGGATGTGGGGATTTTTTTCCTTTTACTCAGTAGGGGTTTGGAGAGGAGGTTTGGAAGGGAAGGAGGGCTTTGGTTCCAGGATCCCCGCATTCCCACGAGTTCCATTAAGGAAGGGGGAAGGGCTTCCTGCTGAGGCAGCCATCTGCATCTTTCTGTGAACAGCAGGAACCAAAGGCCTGGTAAAAGGAGAATAAACCCAGGGTGACAATTCTGTCTGCAGTCAAAGTCAGAATGTGGCTGATTTTTTGTTATTAATCATGTTGTTACTACTATTATTATTAAGGAGAAGGGAGGGTTTCTCTGGCAGAATTAGAAGGTCTATAGTGGAATATTAATTACAAGCAAACAATAGGGTTACAGGCAGAAAAGTGACTAGCACAAACACACCCTGTCAGCCTCTCCTGGAATGCGCCATCGACAGCAAGCTGGGATTGTCATCATCCAAGCTACTGTTGCTCTGCTACAAACTATCTGAAGTCCATGGATGCATGTCTGAGGTCTCTTAAGTTATTGCTTTCTAGGCTAGAGTAAATTAGACCTGGATTTTTGTAAAGTGCTGTCATTTAATACCTATTTTATTAAGGTAATTTTTATGCCCATAATTTGAGGGTAACACATCTGTTATTTCCTCTTCTGCCTGGCTTTGAATGAACATTGCCTATGGAAAGTAACAAAGAGTGACACTGGAAAAAATAACAAGGGTGTTTTAACTTCCAACATCTGGGGAAAACAATATTAAGGAAACAGGAACAAATAGGTACGGTAGCCTAAAAATCAAAAGTCCACTTTTAAACAACGGTACATAGTTTATACAGTACAGTAGATTTTTATGATTTTAGTCCAGGCAAGCTAATACAAAAAATAAGGTTGAAAAATCTCATTAAAGAAGCAGCAGTTCCAGGTCTTGTTTAGGTCATCCTAATGCCAAAAACCCAGGTACAAAGGGAGAGGAAAAAAAGTGCTACTAATGTCCCTTCCAGAAAAGACTTCCAAAATTCCATCTCAAAAGCTTCCTGTTATGTAGTTTTCTATAAATTTTTATCACTGTTACATATATATCCCTGGCTGTTACCTACACAGATGCAGAAAATTTGACTGTGTAATATGGTGCTTGAAAACTGAATGAAGGATTGCTGTGGAGTGCTAAATATCAAGATTAAGAGACAGTGGGGGGGGTTTTTTGAGAAAAAAAATAGTCAATTATAAAACCTCTTAATATTTGCATTCACAACATTGAATATAACAACGTAAATCAGAAAATATATCACATAATCCTTTAGGGAAAGAGCTGAATTTACCATACAAGCATCTGCCTAGAAATACCACATTTCAATACTAACTTTTTAATTTGATAGATTTATTTTACAATGTACATTCCTAAACCCTCCCATTTGTTGTCTGAATTCCTGTTTGTGACCTTGGAATTCCAAATTTATTATGTCATCCTTTGCCTTTTTTTTTTTTTTCCAAGGGCATTGTATTAGAAAATGAAAACAGTATGAAAATACTTCCCTGTCCCTGCAGACCCTCTCCTTTTCTCCTGTTAACAAGTATTGCCTTAGAAAATTTTGGTTTTTAAATGAAAGGGTAGCTTCTACTTACAATACTTTGCGAAACACAAGGCATAGCTTTGTTTCACAGATGGGTGTAGCAGAAGCTTCACATTTCTACCTGTTATGGGGTATAGATATTTCTGCACCCTTTTTTTTTTTTTTTTTTTTTTTTTTTTTTTAGGGAAAACAGATAAGACTTTTGAAAGGGTTTCTGCCTTTCTTCTTTTGACCTGCCAAAAGGGGGCTTCAGCTTTCAGTGGCACGTGATTATTTTAGCAGTTTTCCTAAGGTAAAGGCTACATGCAAGCAAAGACTGTTTCTCCTGCCAGTAATGAGAAGTAGATAGGTGGTGGTTAGGAACAGATGCCTGTAATGGCTGGACAATTGCTTGTGGCAGCAAAAGCCAGAGGAAATCACTACACACCTGAACAGAAGATGTGTTTTTTGATCCTCAGTATACATGCCCTGTGTCAGTAAAAGACTCCTGTATTGGAGAAGTTTCCATGCAAAGCTAAAGGTACTTTTCTGAGCAGGTTTTCTGTCTGGATACATGAAAGTGACTCTAGGCACAGGTGAAATTACTCCAGCTCCTGGGTGAGTATGCCAAGCAGGCTGCAATATGACAGGTTGCAGTGCAAGAGAAATTCAATCATGAGAAATTCCATGAGAAATGATATCTGATTAAAACCTTAGTGCAATGTGAAAGCTGACATAATTAATGGCAGCCTAACCCTGAAAATTCTCCTTATTTTAATAGGTATTACAAATGCTCAACCCCTCACAGGATTAAGTTCAAGAGCAACTTTAAACATAGTTTTTCCTTCACAAGTACAAATCTTTCTAAAGAAACTTTGGGATCCAAATGCACAAAAATCAACTTTAAAAAAATTTTGTCTGCTTTTAACAGTACCAACTCAGGCCATGAGGCATGTACACTCCCAAGAAAAATACAAGAATGTGTTTTTATCTTTAAATCATTAAACATTGTTTTCCTCAGATGAGACTGTAGATGTAAACCAGTTTCCCAAAGCCAAAACTAAACTGCTAAAGAAACATCAGTGTTATACCATTTTAGAACAAAAGCTCAAAAATCCTCAAATAACCCCAAATTGCTACATACAACTTTGCCTTCATAACTTTGCTTTTTATATGTTCTCACAGTCAACATGATTATTTGGAAGGAAGATGACTTTCCTAATTTTTGTTCCTGAAGCTGCTAACCCATATTTGGAGAATTTTTCCTTCAGGAAATACACTGTACACTCTCATAGAATTTAAGATATTTAATGTCAAAATGTTGGCGTTTTCCTTGTATATGTTTATAAAAGGTTCATCTGTGATTGCTCCATATCACCTGTTCCAGGAAACACCTTAAGTTTCAGTGGATTGAAAACACAGTAGGCATTATTGATGAAAGGTACAACATCTGTTTAAATGGCATCTAGGTTTTTTCAGTTGGTTAATAGTTTAATAGCTTTAGCTATCAGAGAAATGCAGTACCTATGGGTAGCACCTCAGAAAAGCATGGAGGCATAGTATATGCATTCATAAATGAGTAAAATTTATCACTGAATATATGGGTCTCAGGAGACCTCTTTATCACTTAAGTCCTCAAAGTAAGTCTCCAGTGGGATTTGAAAAATGTGTGGGCTTTTTTCCAGCCCTGTGAGGTGAATTATACCTAGTGAAAGCACAGATATGCCTGTGCAGACAGGTGCAAGCAGTTCCCTCAGTTCCTGTGTCTCTGGTCCCAGCTGGCTGCAACCCAGCTCCAAGCCAAAAGCTACACAAGCACGTTCTCTGAGAGGTACAGTTACTGGCTTGGGCACTGTCAGCCTTCAATCATGTTAGCTTAGAATCTATCAAAGAGTTTCTGAAGTGAGCTTTTAGTTAAAGCTGTTTAGTACGCAGAATACTTAGAAATAAAATTGAAGAAAGTAATGACATCTTTCTTAATTCCTTCAACCATTAAAAAGACAAATGTACAAACAGGTATAACAATACAAATGGCCTTAAAAATATATGGTAGAATCATAGATAATCCACAAGGGTCATTGAAGTCCAACTCCTGGCCCTGCACAGGACACTCCAGAAGTCACACCATGTTCCTAAGAGCATTGTCTAAACCTTCTTGAACTCTGCCAGACTTGGTGCTGTGACCAGCTCCTGGAGAGCCTGTTCCAGTGCCCAACCACCCTTTGGGTGATAAACATTTTTCTCATATCTAGTGTAAACCTTCCCTGACACAGTTTCATGCCACTCTCTAGAGTCCGGCCCCGATCACCAGGGAGGAAAGATCAAAACTGTTCATTGAGCGTTGTGCTGCAATTTTTAAAAATATGGACTGGATTTCTAAAAGAAATTAGGTCAAGTGACCAGTATTTCTTAAAATTTCAATATCCTTCCTCATTTGTAATATGTGCCATAAAATGAAGTGGAAGAAGTAAATGAAGCAGAGAACACCTAACAGCTTTACTGACAGTTTTTGTACTACCAAAATACACCATACTGCATTTTTTTAATATATACTGTGAATGTACCAGTTCAAATAGTACCCAATGACCTTAGATCAGTAAAGTACCTAAAACATGCATTTAAGCATTTTCTGAATGTGTTGAATAAAGCAAAAGCTCAACTTAAAGCATATACTTAAGTCATGTACTAAATGGGAACATTACTGTTCACATACATTGCAGTTCCAAGGCGTGCAATTGTTCTACAAATTATTCTGAAATTATTCTAAAAGCTATCACAGAAATCTGAGTAATTCATAATATTAGAAAGTCAACAGGAAGACCAATATCTGTCAACTGATGGTTGGAGCAAGCTATTGATTCCCAAGTGGAGCAAGGTTAAAATGTTATAGCAACATGATCTGGCATGATTTTTCAAAAACTTACAAGCAAGGGAAACGCACTAGGGAATGCACTCAGGGAGCATTAGGCCATGCTTCTGAGAAGGCTGGATTTAAGGGTAGAACTCTGAGGAAATCGCAAAGAAAAAAGTCATATGTCTTTCAGTCCCCAAGGATCTGCTTATGAATTTATAGCCAAGGATGTGAACCTCTAGGTTACTTGTGCTTCAGATCTGTAAGAAACTTCTCCTTATTAACTCTTCCACACCACAGATAACACTCCTCTTCACAAACTAGTACTCTGTTCTTTCTATTAAATGCATAGCATTCTTTCTATTAAATGCATAGCATATTTCAAAAAATAGAGAGAAAATCTTTATTAATCATGAGGAGGAAGCAATAGAGTCAAAACAACTTCATTCCCCTTTGTTTTCCAATCTGATTTTGAAAGAAAATGAGATAAGCTAAGGGTAAAGAACACTGAAAGGTTTCCGAGCTGAATCTCATTGTCTCAGCACTAATCAAGGAAAATTTGCAAGAGCTGTGACAGATGTGGCAGAACTCTGCAAAAGAAATGGAAAATGTTTACTAACCCATGAAATGGAAAATGTTTACTAACCCCACTAGCGTTGTTCACTAGTGTTCTAAACCAAGGCACAACGTCTCCCCTCTCATGTTTCAGTGTGATAAAAACTTATTTATGGAATAAACCACAAGAAAGGTAGGGGTCATTACTTCTCTGTTTGTATTAGACCTGGCTTCTTAATTTTAACATATGAACCCTGAAACAAATATCCATTTCCTTTGTACCACGGGAAGAGGAGGCCTTTTCAAGCACAAAAAGTAATTGAAAAAAGATATTTTCTGGTTTTAATAAGAACTAAGCCAACATGATATAAAAACCCTCTATATTTTGCAACACCTGTCACAACTTCAAAGAACGTGAGAAGTGGCTATTGCAAAAAATAACAGGTGTCAGCCTGGGGATGTGAAGTCCAATATGTGGCAGAAGCACAGCAATTCAGGCAATTGCTGTTAATAGAACACACAAGCCAACCAAACTTCCCTCAAAAAATAAAACAAAAAAAAGCCCCTTATGACCCACAAGTCAGAGGGGATATTTTTAAAACTCTATATGTTCATAGTATCTCATAAGTAATATATCATTGAAATATGCAAAGGCATCTAAAAATAGGTTGGAACAAAACTGAGGTTAAGAAACCAAGCATTCAGGGCCAGGAAAGAGAGAAACAAATACCAGTGTTTTAAAATTCTGCCTTACAAATGTTGATAATTGATGAAAACAATGCAAAATGGCTCATCAGCTAAACACCGATAGAGATTGCATGATCTGGGAAAGATAAGCTCTCAAAATATAAATTTTCCTGGTCATAAGGGCTGTAAGATATGCAAAAGTCTTTAAACTGACAGATCTCTGATACAATCCTGAAAACTGGATGGAGTTTTCCAGTTAGTCCAAACGAGAACATAGGAAGTGACAGAAACACTGGAGGCATTACAGAACTGATAGTAAAAACAAATTACAAGTTAACTGCAATTCACATACAAGGTCCTGCCTTTCAACACACTGTAAATAAAAGGACCATAGCTGAAATCCCAGGATGGCTCATTTATAATAATTTGTTTATGATTTCATAGTTTTTAGTGTATTGTCACTAAAGCTCTGCTAAAAGCAGGCATTGAAATTTTTGAGGGGTTAACAATATAAAATTTCCTTTTCTTTCTTTCCAGCTACCCAAGAGAGACAGAGAGAGTAACATCTGATTAGTAAGTGCACTTCCTCTGTGATGCTAACTGTGAAATATGTAGCTGGCCCAGTGTATTAACAAGGAATATGTGCATGAAGCATAGAAACACTGGATTGTTTGAAACATAGCAACGGACTGGGTTAAAGGGTCCTCCCTCACTGCTACCTAATTTAGCTTATTGTGGGTTATTCATGGTCTGGGCCCCCTGAGAAGCTGTCATGGTGACTCATGACAACCCCATATCCGGTGTGCTTGCCATCATGCTATTGTATATGGGAACGGAACATCTCTTGCTTTAGAGTCAGGCAGATGTGGATTGGACGTGGGTTTTTCAGGAGGGATTAAGTGATTTGGAAATTTTCTCTCATTTGTTATTAACATACCTGGGGAGCCTATCTAACAGTAAAGCAAAGGCACTGAGATGCTTTGGAGATCCTGGGCCTGAATTTCAAAAAATAATTGTTCTCAATTAGAAGATTGAAGAATGTGAATCTGTTCAGCAGATGAACAACTGTTTGCTTCTCATGATTAACACAGTAACTAAAACAGTGTTTGGGACCAGTTAAAACCACAAATAGTACATCTAGAATTAAGGTTGTCTCTTCTTATTTTTAATGAGACACCTTTTTTTTTTTTTTTTCTGTCAGTGCTATTCCAGCATCTTTTTTCAGTTATCAACTTATTTGAGAGAAAATTCTAATTATCCTAGTTTGTTTTGAATGTACCTCCTCAGATTGTTAGAATCTTATTTTGGGAAAAATGAATGAGGGCATTCACTGTTTTTTTCTCTCTTACAGGTGGTACAGCATCGTTTGCCAGCTGGATAAATGCAAGTAAAAAGTCTTCCTAAGGTATCCCAGTCCTGCCAGATGTTTTGCCTTTTTTGTCCCATGCAGCTTAGAGCAATAACATTCCAGACAGTGCTTTTTACTGAATAGACAGTGCAGGATGCTCTCCCAGAACTTAGAGCTGCGCTCAAATCACCCAATAAATTTTATTCTCAGATGCTGAGAACTTAAGACTGTGCCAAATTAGTCAAAATAATTTTGTTACAAATGTTTAGCTGACAACAAAAGAACCCCACCTCTGAAATCCATATCTGAGTCAAGACAGAGAAATTTTTATCAGTATTCTGCAGCATGCATTGCAATTCCAAAAGTCGTTCTTTATCTAGGTCTGATTTAAAATAATTTAGAAATCCGTATGTTCTATAAAAGCAGAATGAGTACAGACAATGGCTTATTTGTTAAGCAAGAGTGGTCAAAATCTCCCCAGTTCCTTCAAAACCCTCAGTCAATGTTTTTCTTTAAAGTTATGTTCCATGATTCAAGCTCTTGAGAATTTAAGTTCTTTGCTTCTTTTCTGGCTTAGCCTGCTCAGTCAGGTCTTTGTCAGCAGCTGGGAAGGATTGCAAGTACATAGCTACCAGTTCATTTAGGACCAAACTCTGGTACACTTCTTCATGAAGGGCAGGAATTTGCCTTCCCTGCATTAGTTTTAATGGGAATTCATTGGGAGAAAATGATGCAGAAGGCCAGTGCTTGGTTGATAAATTGATACATTTACCAAATACCAAACAGGATTGGAGCCTGTAAAACGCAACTCCAAAACAAAAGTTTCAGATTTCGTTGCAGTAGCCAAGAAGGTAACATTTTCTGATCTCTTGAGACGAATTCTTGGCATCACTTGCAACTTTAGCTTTTTACCTAACAGTACCCTAGAAACTGTAAAATATTCCAATTTTAATGAACATTTAAAAAAAGAGTTATGACAAGGGGATAACTGAACACTAGCTCTCCTCTCAGCAGAGAAATACCTCTTGTAATTCTATTTTCCTTCCTATTAAAGACTTCCTTACAATATTTTCTTTCTTTTTCTCTCCTGTGTATAAAGAGGAAGATAGATATAAAGAGAAACATTTTACAGAAGAATCATTTGACCCAGGCTCTTCCACGGACTTCGATGAACCTCCCTGGCAATGAAACACAGAGAGGAAACAGGTGTGGGAATGAGCCACGCACACACTTCCCTCAACAGTGGCCACAAAATTCAGACACAACAGCTAAATCCACTCCTGCAGAAGCAGTGTTTGTGACATAAAGTCAATTAGTTTTGTGATAGAATGGCAACAGTGTGAGGAACCATTTTGAAAAATAGGAGTAGTGGAAGGTGAAGCAATATTTCTCTGAGAGTTCTCTAGGGAAAGAAAATATATAAAGGCCTTCAGAATCAAAGAATACTGCCTGATAATACTCAAACTACTCAAAAAGGAGTATCTCATTGCAGCATCTACTGCAGAACACCTGTGATGTTGTTTGTTTGTTAGTCTTCACAGAAGTGCGAAACTCTTAGTTGTGTTCATCTCTAAGTTATATCTGTTGTGTATTTCCACAGCATCTATAAAAATGGAGTCTTGCTTCAAGCCTGGGTCTACAAATAATGGCAAGCCAATCTATAGCTTTTCCTGTGGTCACTGATTCCTAGTTTTTCATTAGCACAGTACAAACAGAAGAGTTTCACTTCCATATAATTAATAGAGACAGTAAGTGATTTTTCAAAAATATTTACCTACAGCTTTGCCATCTCATGCAGACTGAAACAATGTGCAATATGTTTGCTTTCTAATTATTCTAATGATTCTGCAAAATTTTTTGCTTTAGACACCATGCAATTTTTTTATAAGTGATAGTGGTTTTGTCTTGTTCAGTGTGCTTCTTTAAGTGGTATACAGATTCATAATATTCACGTTTCACTGAAAATTATCCCCATCATCTATGGAGCGCAAAACGTGTGCTCTTTTTGCTTTGTTGAGACTGACCCAGGCCCACACTGCAATTTTTAAAATTGGAAAGGAGATGGACCTTCTACACAGATGGTGGTTTCCAAGCCATAAGAAATTAAGAGATCAAACTGTGTAATATTCTCTGCATTGCAGAGTTCATTCCCTACATGATGATATTCATCACCCACCCTCTTCCTTCCTCCACAGACTCTCAGAAGATTCACACTATATCCATTTCCAGCACTCCTCTCACATTCCCCAGGCAAATGCCAATCAAAGCTTCCTTTGTTGGTGATATGTACATTCCTTCATGAGCTATAAAGGGTAAGCATGTCCCAACTTTCTTCAGGCTATCATAGGCACGTGCAGTATTATTGTCCCATAGTTTATCTTACCATACCCTAGAGAAATCTCATCATCCTGTTTTCTTTATATGGGCTACAGATGTCGTAGCCAAGCTTCCTCACCACTGAGTCACCGACCAGGATTGTTTACGTCTTCATAATGAGTCACCTTCACATTTGGCTCATTGTCAATACTTGTGCTGACTGCTTCAGCCAGTCTCTGCTTTGTCTCATTCTCCTTCATCTTGGCAGTGTAGTTGTACCTGTTGGGAATAAGAACACAAAATGGCTCCCTCCTACCTTTCCTTTTCTTTTATGTATGCCACTTCATGTTCACTGATGTCACTTTCTATCTCTAGATTGACTGTTGTTCCAAAACTTTTACTTTCATGTTATTCCAAGTTCCTGTGCCACAGGAAATCCAACTCAAAATTCCATTTTTGCATCCAAGAATATCAGTTGATGTGCAAAATCTTTATGTGCTATATCTTTGGTCAAATGTCAAACTGCATTCAATATGTGTCGTTCATCCTATTCATTTATAAATAGGGATATTTTGAATATTGCAAATACCTATGATGCTTTAGAAGTCATGATTCCTTTTTCCATATGATATCTTTTCACTTACTGGATTGTGTAAATGACTAAGAATTCTGATGGCCCAAGAACTTTCCTTTTCGCACTATCCATCGCCTTAGAGGTTTGTTTTATGAATGTTCTGTATTTATTAATGCTTTCCTTTTCTAATCACTATGTTTTGTATGTCCACTCAGCACCTAATTCCCCCTTAGATCTAAACTCCTTGCAATCAGTGGTTGGCTGGGCTCCCAGACTTAGTCAGTCTCATTTTCTGTTTCACCTTCAGGGCTTCATGTGCTACTTCAGAACTATTATAGATACATTTCCAGAACAGCATAGAAATTTTAATATTTTCGTTGTATCATTTTCTAAATTTACACTGCAAATATGTTTTTATATTAATTCCTTTCTTAAAAAAAAAAAAAAAAAAAAAAAAAAAAAAAAAAAAAAAAAGAGTACTTGTTACATTTCCTTTAGGAATATTTCACAATTCCAGTTCATGATTCACAAGTTCCGTTTGCTTTACTGTGTAAGAAACCTTACAGCAACTGAATTGGGGTGAGAGGTAAAATACTGCCATGAAATGGCAAATGGTAAAATGAATTAGACCAGGCTAAGAAACAAAAAACAAAGAGTCACAATTAATAATCAGTTTTCAGGGAAAAGGTTAACAGGAAGGTGACCAGAACTAAGACCAGTTTGCCAGGTTGGGGGTGGGAAGGTTGGGGTGGGTGATGGTGTAGAATGTAAAGAAGTGAATAAAAAAATTATTGTGTTTAATTATTATTAACAATATAAATAATAATAAGCTTTTTGCAGCTTATTCCATGGAAATGTCACTCAAAAAAATCCTTTAAGGATTTGGCTAGTAACTTCCAACATAAATCCTATTTTCATTCAAAACCACAATTTTTGGATAGAAACATGGCTTTATCTTTTTTTTAAATACTAAAGTGTTGTGCAAAGGGCAGAATATCTTTGAGGAGCTCCAAACTGTGTGTATACAAGACAGATATTCTAAAACATAAATGAATTCTTGAATTCTTCAACTTACTTGATCTTACCTACAGTTTCTTTGACATGCTAGCTTTAACCAGACCCACTTATCCACCCAGAAAAAGGGGTTTGTGTCCTTTAGTACCAGTTCAGATTAATGACCAGCCCTATTATCCTGTTTATTTTTAAATCAATATGGGTAAACAAATCCTTCCATTTGTCATTATTGTTTCTCTTTCTGTAATTAATCCTCTGAGAAGTTACAAATTAAACAGCACTTACTCAGCCAAAATGGAAACTTTGTATAGTAGTTTCTTTCATAAAGCACAAATCAAATATAAATTCACATTTTTTGAATATGGAAATACTTGTAGTGATGAAAGTTGTACTTAGCAGATGTGGAATGTGTGTTTCATTTTTTTAAATAACAGTGATGCCAGTGAACTTCAAGATGATGAAGTTTAATGGACCCTGGAACCTGCTCAGATCCAGCCGCCTCAATCCAAGTGCTAATGTTGAACTGTAAGCAGAAAAACTCAGTCTGAAAGACTCATTGCCCTGGTGGGAAATGCTGTTTGTGCCAGTGAGTGAAGCTGCTGGCTGGTTTATGTGATTGAAGGATTAAGAACATTGGCCCACATGAGGTGCGTCTTCCTTGCAGACAGGATTCCACTATGAAGGTGTCCCTGATATTATGACCATTTTTAGATGAGGCCAAGAACAGTGCTGTTTGCATTGCTTGGGATGCCTGAGGCATTAATAAATAGAGCAATAGACACTGTGCTGGATTCCAGAGGTGAAGAATGATGTAATAAGTTGTTTTGTTTTCAGCTGCTAGACCTAATTTTGGTGCTTTTCCATGTGTGCTTCTGGGTAAGAGACCTAAAGCTGTAGCCAACTAGCTGTTTGTACACTTTGACAAACACGACCATAAAACAAAGCAGACTCATAACGGGTGTGACAGAGCCAATATCCCAAATTCTGGAGGTTTTCTATTAAGCTGTCATTCAGTGATGCACTCCTGCCTTTAAGGAACTCTCAACAACCAACCAATAGCAAAAAAAAAAAAAAAAAAAAAAAAATTATTCTAATTAAGGAAATCCCAGTTTACCCTGGACTTGGCTACTCTGACAGTATAGGACAAGATAGTCTCAGTCTTGCAGTTTAGACAATTGTTATGCTATCCACCAAAATCTGGGATGATACATGACTAAAATATGGAACATCTGTATATTGTTGAGAGTCTCAGCATAATTTTTAATTTAAAAATGTATTTTGAATGTTTTCTCACTGCTAAATAAACCAGACATTTTAAAAACACAAACCCCAAATTATTTATGGGCAAACCAATGAAATTCCCATTGCAAAACCAACAACTACACCAGCATTGAATGCCGACCTCATGCACTACTTAAGCTAGGCATAATTAAGGAGATAAGAAGTATGTTAGTGGATTTTTCAATTATTTTGCTAGATATCTGCCAGGGAGAAAGATTCTGATCCTGATAGTCATTGGGTCTAATATTCTAAAATTCTGTCATTAGTCCAGTGTCTAAATAAAGTATATGTTAGTAAGAAGCCTAATCATAACAATGGAGATAACATAAAAATGGAGAAAGTAGTGTGCAAAATTGAAACAAAGGGCCAGGAGGGAACTGGCATTATGAACAATTTCATAAGGGATTGATTTTGTTTACTCTTTATATTTATCCTCTGGGTCTAGAACATGGGAGTGCGCTGATGGCAATCCAAAGAGGCATACATATATATACAAGAAGACAAGGAAACCCACTGAAAAAACTGAATATTTGTGAATTGAAATGAGATGAAACACAGTAGTGAGAATATCAAAACTTGCATTGAAGGCTAAGAACTAAAACTTACATTTGGAAAAGATTCAGTGAAGTTGCTCTGGAATCAACAGACAACTGCAGGAGTCTACAAGCATCTTTTAATATGACACTAGAGGAAAAGTAGCAAATTCTTAGGGTCCAATTGTGTAAGGTTTGGGAGGCCTCATCTGCAATACTACATAGAACTTTTCTTCAAGGAAAATGAATTTATCATTAGCACAGGTACGAAATAATGTACTAGGATAGCTAGAGGACTTAGTAACCTACCATAAAATATATATAGCTTTATAAAATTAATTTGGGATTGTCAAGTAAACATCAGGATAGCAGAATAGTTACATAAGCCAACAGACAGGACTGGCACAATAACAGGACAGCAGGCACTGGTCAGAAATTGAGGCTGGAAATAGAAAGACGGTATCTAACCATTATA
This sequence comes from Cettia cetti, assembly GCA_013401135.1. Lineage (NCBI taxonomy): Eukaryota > Metazoa > Chordata > Aves > Passeriformes > Sylviidae > Cettia > Cettia cetti. Next base: position 56,979 of record VZUI01078231.1, read on the forward strand.
GCAATAACTTCTGAAGGATGAACTGCTCCAGAGTAAAGAAGCAAAAATTCATAAAAACACTTTACAAACTATGAAAATACAGAATAGTTTACTAAAAAACTTGAGCAGGCAACTCAAGACTTTGTTCGTATTCCTTTGTTTCTGTCTGATTAAGGATAGGAATCTGGAAGGATAAATGCCAAGCTGGACACAAATCTTGGTTATAGAGGGCCACCAAGTTCTCTGAGAGAGGAGCTGAAGAGCTACATCACACAACCAGCTTTTTCATTACAGCAGAGAAGTCATCTGTAAATTAGAGGCAGGAATAAAAGAAGATATAGGCTGACCACTTTCAATGGGATATTTATGCAGACTTACACAGAAAACGATGCTACTTTGCCATCAAACCTAGCTAAAATTCAGTTACCAGACAGCTCAAATCTGAGGAGCAAAATTGCCCTCAGGCTGTTTGAAATAGTGCTTGACATGTGGAAAATTAATGTGAACTCAGTAATCACAGAATATGCAGAGACAGAAGAGACCCATCATGATCACTGAGTCCAACTCCTGGCTCTGCACAGGAGACCGCAAGAATCACTCCATGTGCTGTTTCGTTGAGTCCTGTCACTGGTCACAAGATACAAGAGATCAGTGCCTGCCCCACCTCTTCCCCTCATGAGGATGTTGAAGAAGACCACAATGAGATTTCAATAAAGATTCATACTGAAAAAGTGTTTAATTGAGAGCTCAACTTTTTGCTTTATACACTATCAGTCTCCTCAAAAGATTTGAAAGGCTCCTTGTAAGCTAACATTTGTTTTCTACTTATGCTGACAAATACATTTCACAGGTAATTGAAAGCCATGTAAATGAATTTGGCTTTAGTTAAGCAGACTTACAGAAAAGTGATCTAGAGGCGTTGCCTTCCAAGTTTACTTGATTCTGCATGGTGGGATATACGCAACAAATCTCTTTGAAGAGAACTGACCGTAACAGCCATCATCTCTACTGAGAATATTATTTAATACAAAAAGATGCAGAAAAAATCAAGCAGGATACAATGATGTTTAAAACAGATTGCATCAATGATACAAACCATAACACAAGTCCACTTTCTTAGCATTGTTAAAGCAGGGAAGAAACTCTTTCTTGTTCCATACATTTTAACATTTTTCTGTGTCTAATTAATTCATTAAATTTAAGCAATAGGTTCTGGTTGAAAGTTCCATATTTTCATTTGAACTCCTGAAGAAATTCATCACAGAAGACCCCTTAGATCTTACTTCACTAAATTCAAGCAAAGTCAGGATTCCTTCAAAACCCACAATTCCTTCATATGCAGTGAATCAAAAACGTAAACATTGGCTTATTTCTGATCTTCTGATCTAAGTTTTGTCCAACATGCTCAGATCATTCATTCAAAAAAAATACGCTTAGTAACTGTTCAAAAAGCGGATTAAATCCTTTAACACATTATTACTGCACTGCCTCAATAAGCCCTTAGTTTACCGAAAAGGATATTTACTGTAAATATGGTACTAGAACCAGCTGCATCACATTTGTGCAAAAAGAAAACATACTGAATTGTTTAGAAAAAGAGGCATAATATAGTGGCGATTGCTTTCCCCTATACTCCTGAATTAAGAGTTTGAAATACTATGCTTGAAGTCCCATAAAGCTTGGTATGTCTTGGGAGCAGTGCTCCTTGCTTAATTTGGGCCAGGCTCCTTTTTCCACTTTGAAGGAACAAAATGAGACTTTAATAGTTCCAGGAGCCTCTAGGTAGTTGCAAATTGAGGGTTCTAAAATATTCACATGGGCAAAGCTCAGGCCATAGCATAAAGCATATTTTAGGGAGACTGCCCTGTAAACAAACGTTGGACCATCTCTCCTCCTACTCAAGCAGAAATAAAACCAAATCCCTTTATTTCCCTCTCTCACTGCCTCCTATGCAAATTTTTATGTTTTTATATGTATTTATATGTATTTATGAGACCCTTCTTGATTTAATAGCATGCAAATGAATTGCAGTTGTGATCCTTTTGGGATGTCCATGACTCAAAACAAGTCAAAATAGGTAAGTCTTTGGAAAACACAGTATAAGACAACAAGAGTGCGAAGATTAAGTTTCATCATATGCGTTTCGGAACTGTGTAGTATTTAGGTTTGAGAGGGGCTTTGGTACAAAAGAAATAAAATCCAGCCCTCTGCCTTACTCACCCCAAAAAATAACGTGATTTCAAATCCCAGCCATTTCAGACATTCGTGCCATGCAGAACTATGTAGCTCAGGGCTTTTAGCCAGGAAATTCTGCAAATGTGTCCTCAGATTAAAAGATGCATGCAACCTAATCATGCTACAGCTTCATTTTGAATGCTTGCACTTGGCAATGTCTCTGATGAAGATGCCCTGTATTTTTTGGCTTTTGGATAGCTTTTACTAGAAAAGCATTTTGGCACAATTGGCATCTACTGTTTAACCTCTTAAAGGAGCATGGAAATAAAATCCCTTTAATTGGTCTTAAGTATGCACGTCTTGAAAGGTTTAAGACTAATTTTTATAACATGAACTAAATATATAGCTTGAACTAACTTCCTATCCAGCCAGGATGCTCTTTTTAGATCAAAGATGAGGATTCAGAAAGAATGCAATGAAATTGCATCAGAAAAAAATAGCTTACTGTTTGGCATTGCTATGCAGAGGTTAAAGACATGTCTACATGGCAGCCAAGAAGTATGATTTAAAGCTTGTTTGAGGATATGTGCACAGGCTGCAACTAGCTGGCCCAGTGATGATAAACACAGAACCTTTACAGAGCAAAGTGTGGATTGAAAACTTCATCTGAAAATTTGGGCAAATATTTAGGTGGTTTAGCTGCACTGAACTCCAAGCTGCCACAGCTGACACTTGATTTGTAGGATTTAAATTTCTATCTAGCCATAATGACAAAAAAATTCTGACAAGACTTTGTTCTAAGAATTTAATGAATTCAAACAGTGAGAGTGAAAAGGGGAGTGGGAAATGAAAGTACTACCGTGCCTTTTCATCTGAAACCCCATTTCATTACTAAAACTATACTTCTTAATTTCTGGGATACTTCTGCTTTCTGCAAATCTCTGCCCTCTGTGATGTCTTGTTGCAGTCATTGACAGATATTCGAAAAGTGTTTCAGAACTAGGGTTTTCCATAACAAATTTCAGAAAAGAATTCAAACGTGCTCCTCCTGAATTGACTGAATCCATAGCCTGAAAAACAACCTTGAAAGCCTGGAATAATAGAGCCTGTTTGCTTCAACAGACCCACCCATGATTGTGTGCTTTAATTTTTCAACAAGATGTGGAGGTAGGGCCTGAGGAAACCCATAAAAATGTTTGGTTTGGCTTTCTGGCAGATTTCCCCAACTCAAGCCCATGAAAAGCACTGAGGACACAAGATCCAGCTAAGTTTCCACAGAGCACCTGACTTGAAGACCACAGAACATTCTGTACATCCCGAAGCGGAGGATTGAATTGCTGCGCTCACCCTGGGGACAGCAACAAGCAGCAGCAACAGCAGGTCATCAACTGGAAACTGGAAACCTGCCATCTTCTAATTAGTTGTTCTCTCCTTCATAATAATCCTATTTAAAATCCTACAGAATGCAAGGTCACGTTTGCTGCACAAGCTCAGATAATGTCAAGCCAAATTTTTAATCACGTCATTAGCCAGAAACACCTTTTTAGATGGAATAAATATCATGTCCTCATTAAAATTAGGGAGTATAATACATGGCCAAGTTCTGTTCTTTCCTATTCTTAATCATTGTCCAGATGAATATAAATTTTTGACAACTGAACCAATTTGTTTTAGCTAAAGTCAGCAGCTTTTAACAGTTGAATAACTTGGTTTTGGTGTCAAATTCCAGTCTTTCAGATAGAGGAACCAAAATCTCATTCTTCTAACACCCTATGCAAAGGTATTTTAATCCACTCTAGTTTTCAGTGATTCCAACCAAACTCCTGTGTAAGCAATCACAGGATGCATTTTAAAAGCAAATAATGTCACCTCACACAAAATGTGCGCAAGACCTCAAAGCAAAAGATAGCAAAAGCATCAGTCTAACCACCATTTCACAGATTGTTGCAGAACTATGAAAGACAGCAAATGTGTGACTTAGTGGAACAGTAAAATCAATTCCTGAATCAGGAGCAGAACACTGGTCTTCTGAGTCTTAATCCAATAGCATGGAGGAAAATGACCTCATCTGGATCTAAAAGGAAGATTTTTCATATCTGGTACCTTCCCCACCTTCCACACTTCCATCATCACACCATGTCACTACTTGTTCAGGATGCTGAGTTGAAATTTACTCCTTGCTCTGCCATTAAATGAAAAAATAATTAAAAAAAAAAAAAAGAAAAAGAGGAAAGGAAAAAGAAAAAAGAAAAAGGAAAAGAAAAAACAGTAAACTACAGTGGGTGGGTTGATATTAATACAAATTAATAAGGTTCTTCTGTAGATATGCTGCAGTATATTGTGCAATATAATCCAAGTAATCTGAGCCCTTGCTACAAATACTAAATTATTGCCAAAAAAGTGGGGAAAACCTGCCAACTTTATGTGCAAATTATGAAGTGTGTAAATTCACAAGATTCTGCCTTATTGACAGAGGTAAACTTTTTGAAAGAGATTGATTTAAATAGTTGATTTCTTTAAATGCATTTATTTTGCCTTGCAGGTGTCATCCATTTGGGCAGGAAATTAAATTTTCAGCCAGTGATCTTTTTCACAACACCTCTTAAAATTGTATTTTTGTATGGAATGCAGGAAAACCTCTGTATGAATGCACCCCAAGAAAAAGTTTACAATGCCTGACAATACCCCAAATATTTCAGTAGGTGCAGAGTGTACAGGCCCTTGGCATTGAGTCAAAACTCCAAGTCCCAACTCACAAAGCAGCACAGAGCTGTATGCAGAATTTGACAGGTCTGGGGCTTAAACCTCAGGCAGACAGGCAAGCAGCCAACCTTTCAAGAACTACCTCAGGCTGCTGTAGATTTCCCAGCTCTCAGTCTGGACCTTTCGTCACCCAGTGGACCATCCCTCTTCTCCAGTGTTTTCTGTTCTAAGGGAATGTCTTGGGCAATTCCTCTCAACACTCTTCTCACTCTTTTAGGCTCACTCCTTAGTTCCACTCCTCTCCAGAGGCTACAGCTCTCCCTCATTCCTTGACTCTGGGAAAAAGTTGAGTTTGAGACTTCCCAGCCATACAAGAGATTACTTTCTCAAACTTACAATGCTCATTATCTAACCTTCTAGAGTTTAACAATCATGACATGCAGCATCAGCTTTGCCAGGGATGAACAAGATTACTAAACAGGGAGGAAAAGGAGTTTGCTACTTTTTCCTAATGTGTTCTCAGATAGCAAAATAGAAGCAGTTCTACACCTGGAAATGATCCCACACCAAACCGGTCTCCTACCTCATCATCATCCCAACTCTGCACTCAGTTTAAAGGATATTTCTCACTGTACAGGCTGTGACTGTGACAAGATCTTCTAAATTTTCTAATGGAAGCATTCTCTGGAAAGACTTGACTATTATTTTTCCAATGAAAAGTGACCAAATGGAATACACTCATGGAAAGTGAAGTGCTGTCCCCACCCCTTTTGCCATAAAGCAGTACAGTTTTGGTAAATGTTGTCAGTTATTATTAATAATAATAATAATAATAAAAGTTCTCCACAAGCCATTTGTAAACCCAAGACATGGTTCAGATTTCAAAATTTTTGGGAATTTTTTGGTATCTATTTCCACATTTCTCATAAAAGCTTTTATACTTGCATATGTTCTTCTTCTTATTTCTTATTACCAAGAAAAAATCAACAATGTGATTGTTAAAGATTCAGCTAATAACATCTTAAACACTTTTAAAGAAAGGGAAGAGGAACAAAAACATTGACAAAGTGACAAAGCAGTGATGGCATGTCTTACCAGTCAAGTCTAAGAGTTTTCACTTGTTCCACTGGGAAAAATACTTTTAGTCACCATCCTTTCTTAGTTTTAAAACATATGCCAAGAGGATTCTTTTCATAGTAGAAATCCACCTTCTTTTTTCTTTTATAGTGTACCATAAAAACACCTATATTTAGTATCCTGAATTAGTCTGTCTGACCAGCAAGGAGCTCTAGTCACTTGAGAAGGGTTTGTTTGGTTGTTTGGGTTTTTTTCTGGCAGATTCCTAAAATTTGTCTTACTAACAAACATACATGACATCTGAACTGATGTTTGCTGCTTATGTCCCGTGGTGACCAGAAGTTGTTAGATAAATATAACAAATCTAGTAATTTAAGCATGCCAGAACAATCTTGATAGTTATAAATAACTGGCATGTCCTGGACTGCGACCATATCGTTTAATTCTCTCACCCTGCAAGCATAGGGATACACACATCTGATTTGGAAATTGTCACTGAGCCCAGAATTTGTCTGGCAGTGATAAGGGGCCCAGGCCTAAAAACAAACAATGCTGGGGGCAGATGTAGCAATTTAACAGTACAGCTGATCAATTCCCACCCCCCAGGAACATTGCCTTGCCTTACGAGTATGGATGTAGACAGTGAAGCCATAGTGACCATTAATAAGAAATGCATGACATCACATTTTTGTTTCTACAAAAAACACTAGCAATGTTTCAGAGATACATCCTGTTGTGGTACTAGAGCTCCATTTTCTCTTTATTTTGTATATTCAGGGAGAAGGGTAAGTCAATGGAAAGCTGTCTGAATCGATTGGAAAAGAAACAATAAAAAAAAAAGGAAGCAGAATTGAAAGGCAAGTTAAAGATGTCACTTTTAAGTTTTCTCCAGGAATGGCTTAGAAAAGTTTATCTTTAGGATCATCTTTGTAGTCCTGCAGCACTTGAATGTCTTTGCTGCTTTTAAAGTTACATATTAAACATAAAGGTACAAATACAATATACAGATTTCTCAGGCATTCTTTTGCAATCAAGGTCAAGAGTTTCTTAGCTATCTCTAAAACTTTTTTAATTTGAGATTTATTATAGGACTTGAGTATCAATATGTTTTTTTCTTTTAAACAAGGTAGGTATAGAAAAAGTCATTTTTCTGGTTAGCAAAAAAAGAAAGTAAGGAAGAATTTAAACTTAAGTTGCGTCATTAGGAATCTATATTTCAGGGCTGCAACCTTACAGCTGCAAAATATAGAACTAGTTTTATTTCACAAGTATTTGTCCAAACATTTTCTTTCATTTTGATCCAAATACTTTCACACCCACTGAGTTAGACCTTGACTTTCTGGTTTGAACAAACTAAAAGTTTCAATCAGATCCTCTGCAAATTGGTGTAGCTCAACAATGGGGCAAATCACTGACTTCAATGGAGCTACACCGATTAACACCGGGCGAGGATTGAATCCTGATCAAATTGAAACTCAATTGGAATTGCTGTGCTTCACCTGGTGTTTATTCACACCTCACATCAAAACCATGCAAAGCTATGAATTTTGCATGATTCTGATCCAAAGCCACACACCATATATGCTTAAAATTGAGTTCAGGTCACTCAGGAGTTGCACAACGCTAAGCAAATCTTTTGATAAATATGGTTTGCGTTACTAGTTTGTAACAAAACTCCACACCAGGTGACTTTTGTGTGGTCTGGTGTTTCATTGTGAACATTTTGCACTGGTCTAATGAAACATGATTTCCAAGACAACTAGGGGATAAAAAAAGTTTCTATTCAATGTTTTACCCATGAGTTCTGCAATATGCGCACAAACCATGACCACAACATTAAACTCCTGATGACTAAAATTTGAAATCTAATTCCCCATTAAAGCACTTAAACAATGTTGGTGTGGTCCTCTAGAATGAACTGCAGCTCTCATTATTGGAAGAACTGCAAGTCAAATCACTCCGCCTTGGGTCTTTACACAGTCTGGGGTTTCATCAGAGTTTGTCAGGGTATTGCGACTAGCTTTTCAGAGTTTATTTATCAAAAATGCCTGAAAATGCAGGTGGCCATTTAGGGCTAGAACAGTGTAGAGATGGACCCTTTAGAAAGGGACAGAAAAACCCAGTGTGTTGAGTTCACCCAGTACTGGCCAAGAAGCAACAAGCTGACAGGACCCCCTTATGTCTCTCTAGAGATTTGGTGGCACTCACATGTCTGGGCATGTGAGATCACAAGCCTGGAACATAATGTTGCTTAATCTAGACAAACATATTTGTATATGCTCACACATTTATCACATGTTCCTAAGGCTGCTGCCTTGTCCTTTCTATGCAAGGAATGTCACATGCACAGCAGGACAGATGCCTCCAAGAAGCTTTGAACTTACTGTATTTGCACTGCACACATGATTTGTGCATGTGGGGTAGATTTGATATGCACAAGCAAAATGCACATCTGGGATTTCTGGATTGCTCTGCACAGTATTTTCAGATAGAGAAAGTAGTTAGGAAAACTGTGACAAATGACAGCCTTATGCTAGTGAGGTGTACAACGTTGCTTACAACTGCTTTCACTGTGCTCAAAAGAGGAAAAACAAGGACAAGACAAAGGTGAGTATTTCCATCCAGAAGACTCCATAATGTGGTGGGCAGCAATACATTCCTTCAAGTGAGGTGAATATAGTATGTGGATTCTGCCCCATGGTGCTACTCTCTAAGATATAGGTCCATACATGCTTGCCTGCCATGCTGAGCCTTTTGGAAGAGAACACAGGACCACAAAGTACGCTGAGTTGGAAGGGACCCAGAAGGATCATCAAGTCAAACTCCTACTCCTGCACACAACATCCCTAGGAGTCACACCCTGTGCCTGAGAGCATTGTCCAAATGCTTCTTGAACTCTATCAAGATCAAGGAGAAATGTATTGTTTGGTACTTCTGATGAAGCTTTGGAGGAAGATGAGTGACCACCTCCTCAGAGATAGAAAGATGGAGCAATATAGACAACAAAAATATCGCCCAGGGAAAAATTAAAGTCTACAGTGAGAGGGCACCTGAACTTAAACAATTTGAGGGTTAGATGGCACTAAGGAAGAAGCAATCTCTAGGTTTTACATGGTTTCACATTTCTTCCATGTACGAAATTCCCTATCTTTTGTTGAATGTGGCCTATGACAATAGAGTAGGATTTCAGAAGAGCTAAGGTACCAACAACTTCAACATGGAAGATCCTTAGACTTCTGAAGTTTTGTTGATGTAAAATGCCACGACGTTAACATGGCTGAGCCATGCAGAATCTCTTTGCACTTGCAGCTCACTTCGTCACTCCAATTCAGCATTGCTTTCTAAAATACATAATCTGGGACAAGACTGAACTCTTCATAAGGCACAACACAAGGCCATCTTCTTAAAAAAATCCTTATTGTGAGAGAAAACATTATATTTTATTTATATTATATTTATGTTTATAGCACTCCCAAAGTACAGGAAGCCTAAGGGAAACCCTTTCCTAATCCGTAAAATGTCGAATTTATACATTCCATCTTTTAGCAAAGTGACAAGCTATGAAAATTCTGCACATTCCTATCTCTTAATTTAAAGCTGTATCAACAGGAGGTTCATCAGAGGAGAGCAGAAGACCAAACAGCTTCATTACTCCCCAGCTACTAATAAAGATAAAATGTTGGAAAAGAGCAAACCAAGGGAATGGGTCTGTGGACTTCTGCTCTCCAATGCCTTTCAAATAAGCCTGTGTGTCTCCCTTACCAGGATTTTCAGATAAACCTTTTCGTATCTTTGAGAATATTTTCCTTGGCACCCAATTCCAATCACATCCTGCTGTTTAAGGTGAGTTTAAGTGTAAGCGTTGACATCCTGGCCAACCTACTGGTTGCTTCCATGTTATTACAATACTATGAAAATCTCAAGTAGTGATCTGACCATTAAACCAAGAAGAAATTAGACAAATTGGATTAGCATTTTCCTCTAGGTAAGTAGCATGCTTTTTTATTCAGCATAAGGACTTCATGCTGGCATGCTTCTTTAGGCATGAACACAAGAATGTATTAAAATCAACAATGGTACGGATGCTCGAAACAAAGCATTTTATATATATATACATATATATATATATATCTCACTCATTTCTCCTGGAAGCATCTTGTGATCTTTGGATTGTAGCCGTGCTGGTACTTGACTCTATTTGTTTCACAGAAGAAAGTGATGCAGGAACTGGAAGAAAACATGACAAAAATAGCTAAGCTTTCCCCATTGGAATTTCAAAATATGAGAGAGTGGAGAGAACACTTCCCCCATCCCTTGGGAAAATTAGTCCTATTATTGCCAGAATAAAACTTAACATCTTGTCTAGCATTGAATATTTCTCTGGGTCAAAATTACTTGAAGAAAGTATTTCATTTTCCAAAGGCTTTCTATTTTGGGTTTTCAGTGGGGCCATTTAGAGAGCAGGAGAGACTTTTTTTTTTTTTTTGGTCACAGTACAGTGTTTAATTTTACTTAGGCTACCACCCCTTCCCAGTCTCATAAAAAGGTTTACATACAATAGATCACAGAGACCATAAACTAAAGACAAAGACCTACACAATATTGTTGAGATAATCTTTTGTGCTCTGCACAGACCGGTGCTGTATAATATTTGAGGAAAAGCACAATAAACTATTTCAGACATCTGTTTTTAAGGTTGCAGAACACTACAATGTAAAAAGCAGATGCTACAAAGCATTCACATTTCCATCAACTTTAAAAGATCCTGGGTATTCAGGGGAGATCACCACACTGAATAAGTGCTGTCCCAACTGACAACAGTAGCACAATGTTAAATGAGACAGATTCTCATGCTGCCAGTATGTTGTATGGTCATGATTTCTTTGCTCCACGTATGATGGAAAAGTTGGCAAGTGGAGTTTGACAACCATGTATTTGCCTTATCATATTTGCTACCAATTCTCTTATTAGGTACTATATGAGACTTCAAGTCCTGTTTCATAAAGCACAGCATCTGCTTAGTAGGATTTACACTGCTATCTCTACTCATCATAGAGTGTAAATTCTAAATTAAACTGCTTATTATAGATACAGTGTGGTGATTTCTTCCAATATATTATATACTTAATCAAAAACCAATTCAGGGATCAGGGCATAATTAAGCTGAGACAAAGCTGCTTTCAGGTAGCTGCTCAGCATTGTTCCTTCTGCCTTGTTTTCTTTTCCTTAAACGAACGGAAACGAAGGTTCCTGTTTGCTCTCCAAACCTCCTGCCCACCACACAGCATCCTCCATTGCAAGCCAAAGGCACAACAGCCACAGCAAAATAGATGGGCTTTAGTGAAAACAAATACTTCACTGAAGTACTTTGTTTCTTTCAGGCAAGTAAAAAAATGCATTAGATCACCTGCATAATTTGTGACAGATACTCAAATTCTTTATCATTCTGAGTAGGATGTTTTAAAAGCCTTCTCAAAGTCCACATCTATAGATTTTGAAGAATGCATTGAGGTGAGGAGAATTTGTGTATTTTTAATCCAAAGTGTAAATAATAATTTTCCTTTAATGAGAAGGAGAACTGTAAGACCTTTCAGGTCCAGGACACTTGTACACTGTTTAAAAATGTTCTTTTATTGGCTACTACTTTCTCCCATCTTTTCTGTACTCTGGAGTTCATGTTTGTTCATTTTGACAAGGACTGTTGCAAAGTACTCCAGGACTTCGTGAAGGCACTCTACCATCTACAAAGCAGAGATGTTCTTCAGTTCCTTTGCAGAACATGACTCAATAGTGGGTTTCCTAGTGGGTTACCAGTGGGCTACCTCTCCACAGTGATCTTGCTGCACTTCAAATTCTAGCATGAAAACATTTGGGGGAGTTGTTGCTAGCTTTTTTGTTTGTCTTTTTTTTTCTTTTTTCTAAAGGCTCCTAAAGTATATTCTTCAAAGAAGCTCTGTCTTATGTTTACTTCCTGCAAAATGAAGCAGTAATGTCCATACACCTTATCAGATGAAAAACATATTGGGGTTTTTTTCTTTTAGTTGTCAAGTCTCTGCTTGTGCTATAAGTTGCCAGTCAATTGCTGTCAGCAAGCTAAGTCTTGGGGAGCTAAGGGTCTGTCCTAGATTTTGTGCCTGAAGCTGAGTATAATGACAATTAACTACAGCCTAAGTAATAATGCCTGAAACCTTGGCTAAATTCACTCTTACTCTGGAGCAGGTAAGTGGGAAAGTAATATCTGAATGAGCTCACCATATGGCAATACCATGGGTAGTTCGGGAGTGAATAAGAATGTGCTTAAAGAACCTGCTCTCAGGGCTCATATTCTCAACATTTGAATTACTTGAGACTGTGTGAAAGATTTCAGTAGGAGTTTTTCTCTGAGAACATGTTTAATTAATCTATATTCTGATGAGAGTGCACCAGTATGGGAACGGGTCTGACTACAGTCTCGTTCACCACCCTTCTTCCCATGCACATACTCCTGGAGAATAACAGCTTGGAGCCAATATAAAAGTATTCTGAATAAATTTACCACTGGTAAGACCTGTTTTGATACAAAAAATTACAAAAAACCCAGATGTCATCTTAACACAGGACTAGCTCAAAAAGGATCCAATGCCTTTATGACCAATTATGGTCAAAGAAGCTTTTGTTTTGATAAAAGCAGGTTTGACGATAGCTGTCTCCAGAAGGAGGATGTAATGTTTCCTATATGACATACCTTCTGTATTGTGTCTTGTTTTCCTGTGTTCTTTCTTTTCCAGGTTCTATTTGCCTCTCAGATTTTCTTGGGTGATATCCCATTTTTGTTTTATTGCTCTTTGTCCTTAGAATAGCAGAGCATTTATACTATGAGTTGGAAAAATGTTGCTTTTATGGATGTTCTGTCTCCTGTGCTAAGGAGCAGAAAAATTAAATTACCAATCTGACAGGATTAAGATTAAATGCAAAAGACTCTCTTAAATACCCAATTTACAAGAAAAAATATATTAAATAGACCTTAGATATTTGGGATTAAGGTTTTTCTTGCTTGGTATAAGTACATCTAGGGCTAATGATGCATGATTCATCATGAATATTCATACATGTGAGACAAGGATTAAGAAGACATGTTTTCTTTGCTCTACATCCTAGGTATTTTATATTCCTATAGTTTATATCTATGCAGAGTTAAGACAAGTGAAAGGGGTGCTCACCTGGAGGGGGAAAGTCAAATACGCCCATCTTGTCCCAGTATGCCAAGTAAAGTTACCCCTGCTGCACCCAGAGGAGGTGCTGCAGGTCCCTTGTAGCTCCTGAACAATCACTGCCAGATGGAAGGCAATAGTTAATAAGAGTGGAATGAGAAAAGAGCAAAGCCTCTGCCCAGCAGACAAAATGTGTCCAGCTATCAAAGCATCTCATCACAGTTCTGTCTCTGTACGGTATATTCCAGGTACACAAACACTTCACAAGGTTATGGAAGAAAATCCCCATGCTGCAGCATGCCTTTCAAAGTTCATGTGTGTCTTTTCCTCAGAAAAGAGCTTGTTTTCACTCTACATGACAAACACCTCAAAACTTCTTACAACCGCACAAGTAACAGAGCAGATAAAACCTTTATCTGAGCAGAGAAGAGAGAAGGGGTGCACAGCCCCATGGATTCAACCACACCATGAGACAATTGTCTCCACCATCCTGCCAGAGCTTATGGATGGATTTTTAAAACACCTCTATCCTTGTTATTGGTTGTCCGATTTTACTCAGTACAGTGTGGTCTGTGCTGAGTGTGAATCCTCATCTCCACACAGCTGAAATTACAGATGCTGATGTTTTGGAGCCAAATATGGATATCTCATTAAAGAGAATGGTTTGTAAACAAGTGAAGGTGAGTATATATCTCTGACAGTAATCATTCTGCATGAAGCTGCCACATGGATGGCAGTTGGTAGCAGTTCATTTCCATCTGAGAATCTAAATTAGTCAAATAAAGCTGAAATAAGGCTTTTCAGAGCTCAGGCACCATTTCTTACCTTGGCCTCAGGACCTGCTCTGACCTTCTCACTGGCATGGCCAGATTTGCCCTAGCATGCTTGACCTTTTGAATGACTGGCAACTTCTTCCAGATGTTCCCACTACAGCTGTCACAGCCCAGAAACCTGGGCATGTTTGTACCCATATGGCATCCTTTTTTATTGCTTTGTTGAACACATCTATTGAAAGAACATATTTGTAGGAATCAAGTTTCATTTCTGAATAATTACATATATTAAAATAAACTGAGTAAGTGAACTCCAATGAATAATTCAAGCAGCTGTAATATTTGAATGGATAATCTGCCAGAGTGTTACATGATCTTATTTCCACTTGATTCCTGAAAGGAAGTGCCTTACAAGCAGTGGTACGTAAAGTTGTCTCTAAACACAGACACCATCCATCGTAAACATTTAATGTCCAATCATGAGTTACAGCACCTGTTTTAAGTGATCAGCTACTAAAGGATATATATATATATATATATATATATATATATATATATATATATATATAAAAAAGGACGGAAATAGGGGTTTCTTTCAAAGAAGATTATTTCCTGCTGTTGAATTTCTACATCTCAATAAAGTGCCAATTTCAGTCTTTGTTCTTGCAGTATCTACTACATATATAGCTGAAAACTGAAATAAAGATCTTAGCACAGAATTTCAGTTACAATACCAAGTATTTCAACCTCATTTTGCATGTACTGTGATTTAAAGCGTTAACTATCTGTTTACCTGTGTTATACTACAAAACAGGGCCCACGAACCTTTGTTCCCTTTCTCAATATATTTTTTAAATCAATCTTGTCTACTACTACAATTGGTTTTAGCATTCCTGGTAATTTGTAAAATGTCATATTTATTGCACATACCCATATTCACCTGCAAAAAAAAAAAAAAAAAAAAATCCATGGATCCCCTATGAAAAATTCCCTCTAATCAAAATAACACCTTAAGAGTTAAGTGACAGATAATAAATAATGAAGAGTCAGCAATAAGTAGTAAAAGTCAGTGCCTTTCTAAAAATAAATAAAATGCACAGGAAAGTAAAAATAATAGGATATAAGAGAGAAGGGGGGAAGGGGGAAGTGGGACAGTTTTGGAATGAGTCACATGAAGAAAAATGGGGGGAAATTTACAGTGGATCTGTTTTTCAGGGAGTTTGGTCCAAGTCTCGCTGGCAAAAGTGAAGAGGCAGACTTCAGAAATATGAAGCAAGGAGAAAGACATAAAAAAAATTGAGTGAGGGAAAGGACTTCATGCCACTTTTTCCTTTTGGCCTTTATACTCTACACACATTTTCCTTACCCTTACTCACACACGTTTGTCTGGGGGAAATGTTGGGATTGGGAAGTGATCCATGAGAATGAAGCAGCTTGAAAAGCATTATATTAGTCTGTGGAATAAGTAATACTTCAACCAAGTGAAGTAATGGAAACCACTTCACCCAAGTCATTTAAAATTGGACTGAATAAGGCACTGGAGATTATGCTGAAGGGAACAATTCTGCATTGGCAGGAGTATGGACAAGATGACTTAATAGATCCAGTGTCCATGTGCCAAATCCTGAGATCCGGATCCAGTTTTGGTTACTCTATCTTTACTCAAGCTGAACTTCCATTCACGTTATTGGGAGCTCATTCTGACACAAGGAAAAAATAACCAAGAGCTTCAGGATTTATGTGTAGAACTGTGAATAAAACTTAACTTGCTGGATAATAATTATGAAGTGTGAGGGCAAAAGTAATGGATCTATACAGAGCACTCCTTGAATTATTCCTAAGAGTCTGACTGGAAAAATTACAGTTTATCTAGTTTAATTGGTTAAGACACACAAGAATCAGTGAAAACCCTACTGCTCACTTGAAATATGTCTCTGTGTGTATGTTAAGTTGTTCCTGAAATGGGTGAAAATATCTGTGAATACAATATTGCAATGAAAATTAAAGTTTAATTATGCTTTGCTATGTAAGCATGGGAACAGCATTAGAAGCTTACATTAAAAAAAAACCCCACATAATGCATACACAAGCAACAGCATTTTTTTTCCCTTTTCTTCATTAAATATCACTGGGGTGCTTCAATGCAAATGGTACAAGGTTTAGCGTAAATTGAGTCGATTTTCCTTGGTTGAGAAGTGTGTGTAAAAGAATCAAGGCTCTTCAGAGATTCTCCTTAACTCTCTTTTGTTTTAGTTTTACAGAAAAATAGTACTAATTAAACCAAAATTAGTCTATAAATGCTATTAACACATTTAAAATGAGAGATTTGAGTGTTCTCTGGGGACAGAGACATGCATTATGTACATAAGTGTTGGTTTAGATGCAGTTAAATAGTTCCAATTTTCACTTCATTCCCATTCACACCTGTTGCTTGCTTAGCTTATTCCTGGCAAGGAAACAGTGAATGAGTTCTCCCTGGCACACTATAGAATGATCACAGACAGAAAAATCAAAGCGCATATTGAGTGTATTGGGGCAGAAAAAAAGTCAGAAAAATAGCTGAAGCAGCAAATTCTACATTTTGTAATGTAGATATACTTTATATTTAACTTTACAATATGAACGAGAGGAATGGGAACCATAGACAGTGGAATTTCTTCCTTCCCAATAAAAAAAAGTAATGTTAATAGCTGGTTGGAATCTTATTAAAAATTTTTACACCACATTAAAAATTTTAAAAGAAGCTTTCTAATATTCATGGTTCTAAGAATTCTTGTTTATGCCTATACTGAGCACTAGTCTGTATGAAGGGATGAGATTTTTCTTGTATCTTTCTGGACTAAGGTTATTGCCCAACACTATAAGACTACAAAAAGTCAAATGTGTTCTCAGAATGGGAAGAACTGAAATCTTATCTGACTGTTCCTTTCTTTTTGGTTTTTTTTCTGATGGTTTGTTTTGGGGATCCTTTCCTAGACCTACATAGAAGCTGTAGGAAACTTGGCACATTACCTTTAAAAATACCATGAAATCAAAGTGAGCACATACAGATATGGGGGAAAGAGCTGTGGTTGACCATAGGCATGGGGAACCAGGAGGGAAGACATACAGACTTACCTATTTTTTATATTGTTTGATTCCATTATAACTTCACAAAGAGCATGTATCAGGTCTCCTGCCAGGGTCAAGCACAACACAAAAAAAGTATTTGCTGACTACAGAGCTTATGGTCTATACAATGACCAGAACTGCTGCACTCCTCCCCAGCTTCAGCTATACTCTATAGATGTGCCTGATTACTTGGGCCATTATTTTTAAACCAAATAAAATGTCTCTCTGCTTCTTTAGGTATGGAAGGCATTGCTTTCACAGTATGCTTCATCTGGAACTGTATTTAAGTAAACTCAAGAGAACTCTATATAGGCAATGCAAAATCATGTGTGAGTTTTTTGTTGTTGTTTCAATAGACAGGGCTTGAATAATGTCAGAGTTTATGGCTTGTATTTTATTTGGAGGGACTACTTTTTAACGGAAGCAAGAAGCAGTCTTTGGACACAGTAAGTCACAATGTATAAATAGCTCTATTGAGGGTATAACAAAGACTCTTTTGTATGCTTTTACCAGCACAGCCAATCACACATGCAACTTAGTTACATAAAAATACCTCATCCTTACTTATGACACCTATATCTTACAAAAAAATTATGAAGATATCCATTTAGAACTTCTATCAAAAACACGTTATTTTATGTGCATTTCTTACAAGAAGTCATACAGAAGCTGAAATTATTTTCTTTAATAGTTGTAGAGAAATACAAGAATTTTGTTGTTGTTTGATTACAAAGTAGAACATACAGTTAATTCATCTTAAGTTGAAATACTTTTGTGGAAATATGTTTCTCCATATGGTTTCATATTTATTTCTGCAAGGTGAATACAGTGATGGCATTTTTTTCAAATTAGAATCCACAATTTCTTTATTAAATCAAAACCAGCAGAGTTTCTTCTTAGCAAGCATTTGGGACCTCATTTTAAGCCATTTTAAGGAGGTCTGAAGTTTACCGGATTTTAAATATATCCTTCTCTCCATCCAGAGTCTTTTAAAGGATAGTTTAATCTGTCTAATTTACATTCAGGAATTTCATTTTACATGCCAGACTCTGGGACTGTCAAATCCTTTGGCTTTTCATTCTTATCAAACATAATAAAGCAATCATATATAACCAGTAGGATGTATTTTTTTGATTTTTATCCAAATATCATTTTCAAATCCAATTTAGGTCATATAGGATGCCAATTTTGTACAGTTGAGGAGTTAGATGGATTTTCCAAAAGAAGATTATCAGTAGTAAGTATAAACATATGTCAGTTCATTAGCTCTTTAAATAAAATATCCAGAACATCAAACTTCATTCCCTCCTACGCTTTCAAATTGTACAATAGGTCCTACTTGAGGCTTTGTAAAGTCCTGATACTAAGACTCCCCAAGCCAGTAGAAATCATTGGCTTTCCTAGTAGGGTTTGTACTTGGGCAAACTCCAATACATCCAAACATTTTACTGAGTGGCCTTGATCACATTTTGAGATTTAGGACAGATAAGGGTTCCATGCAGCCTATTCCAGCCACAGCTTAGAATGGCTTCCAGTAAAATATTCTCTACCTTGTCCATAACTTAAAATGTTATTATGTCTAATTTACAACAAAGGACAGAAGGTAAATTTGCCTATTGTCAGTCAAACACTCCTCTTCCCCTTCTCCCCTGAAAATATAACACTGCATTTTTATCTATCTAAGAGGCTTTGGCCCATTTGGTCAAAATCAATACAGGTTTTACACAAAATGTCAATTTGTATTTCTTAATCATGGGAATTATTTTTTTTCCCACTGTTATGATAGAGTTTAGAGAATATTTTTTACTGCCTGTACTTTGGAAATTAAAGGTTCTTTTATTTCCAAATTCAGGAGCAACCAAATCTAAATCCATTCTAATCCTGAAAGTCAAATAAATTCTGATGACTCCTTAGAAGTAGTACTAATGTTACCAATTTTCTTCCTCTGCTTAGTCTTATGCAAATTGATACTAACCAATAAAAGTGAGTTTGATTGCAAATGAATTAGATGGTACCAAAACCCAGTAATATACTTAACTTCAATTAAGTGCTAAGCATTTTATTCCTTGTACACAGAGAGTATTTTAAGATTAATAATGTATTCACATATTTCTTAGGCTTGGTGAAAAAATCAGTCTGTCTTTGGAGGAGCTTTGTACTTGACTGGGTTTAGATGGGGATTTTACCAAATCCAGCACACAATTCTCATTAACATAAACCAGATGAAGTTTCACTGTTACCTAGATACAAGTAAAAGCTGTTACATAGAATTTCTTACCTTATTTGTACACAAATCTGCTTGGACATACAGAAAGAGGAAAATCCCTCCTTTTCTCAGTCTTCAAACAAAAGGAAAAAGAAGACCGATATTGCTGGTTCTTCAAGAAATAGCTATATCATTAAATCAATCTTTGATAATTTTTCAACCTCTCTTTTCTGCAGCCAGTCAGCCATGTAGTACCCATTTGCTCTTAAGTCTGGCCCACCCCATGTCTCATACTGATAATAAAAACCATTTAGAAGCCTTACACCACTTGATTTAAATGCAGGGATAGAGTGATCTGTCAGACAACAGTACTTCTCAAAACCTTTCCACAAGAATGGAGCAAAATATTCAGTCTTAAATACATTCAGATTCAAACATTCAAAATCATTTAAGCAACCACATCTGTGGACTTAAAGGAAAATGTGAATATTAACTTAGATTGGTAAACCTGTCTCACTAGCATAGCCCTAAGTCAGAGGGAGACCTCAGAGTAGTCTTTTCCCTAGGGCAAACAAGAAAAGGGAGCAGGATTCACATCATCTTCCTGCATCTATCATAAGCAATTAATCTGCTCTGCCTTGAACACTCAACGTACTAACCTTTATGTCACCTCATTTGTAGCAGTTGGTTGTTATGGTTCTCCACAAAAACTTTTGCTCACCTCCTATTGCTATAAGCCAATTCTTGCCTCCAGTGACAGAGAGAGAAGGAAAATAAGCACACAGGTGATGCCCACATGCTATTGTCTGGGCTTGCATAGATGTTGGGAAAACCTTGATATTTATCCATCTCTAGGTCTCCCCCTGTGAGAGAGTAGAGGTGGTTAGGACAGCATAGTGTCAAAATTCCTTCAGAGCCTGTGGGCCAATATTTATGAAAGTCAAAGATACCACAGTAAGTAAACGTATGATCTAAACTCACACTGAGTGGTATGGAGTCATCAACAAACATACAGGACTGGAGACACAGCTCTTCCCAAATATATAAGATGATATTTTCCTACTGCACCTCCTGGGTATAGTAGTATTTGACAAGATTTACAGAACTGAATCCGTCAGAAAAAGAGAACACACCAGTCATGAGCCAGGTCAGAGACACATGGAGGCTTGACTGTGATTTCAGGGTAGGCCATGTCCACAGTTCTGACTGCATTTTCATCAGCTATAATTTAGAAAGTCTTTATCACCTCCACCAGAACAGAAAATAAATATTAAAAAATTCACTTCAGTATCTCAAAATATCCACACTTCAACAATCAAGTAAATAAGATTCATTTTATATTCACACTTGAATTATTGTTATACAGCCAACAAAAACAAAATTTGAAGCCTTACTGAAGAGCAGTTTTAATTTGATAGCATTTCTGAAGTGTCTGGGGATATCTGCTGTCTATGAATGCTGCATAAATTCTGCCATTGTTTTCTACAGTACTGCAAAAGGAGAACTTCCAAGTGTTGTTCACAGCAGGAAATGCCTTCAGCCTATTTCAACCCACAACTAATAATTCTTAAGTTAATATCTGGTGGGCCCCTCCAAGAATTTCAAAATCATATGCCTTCTGCAGTGGTCTGGTAAGGACTGTATGACCTACAAATTTGGTAGCACGAGTTGTGACATCTCATAATGACGTTCTCATGTTTACTGTATCAGTGGTGCAAGCTGTGATTAGAAAAAAGTAGCATACAGTGATTAAAAGAGATGTTTTTCTTTTTTAATTACTTCTTTCTCTTTCTTTGCAATTAAAAAAATCTGACTCTGATCCTATTCCTCCTCCATCTTTTCTCAAATCCCTTAGTCGTAAAGTGTTGATGGCATTCATTGATGGTATTCTCAATGAATAGAATTACAGACAATAGAAGAGACAATAGAATACAACGATTTTGTATTTCATTTATGATTAAACTTTCTTCCCTTTCATAAGAAAGTTTCATACTACCTACCGTATTATTAAACAATACTAGTCTTAAAATATCCTTAAAATATACAAACTTTTCATATGCCAAAATACTGTAAGTTGCCTATGCAACATCAAACTGTAAATCCAGTCATTATGTTAACAATAAATAAGCTATTAAGGGATACTTAAAAGAAATATGAAAAACAAGGCATAAGTAGCACGATCATGATATATCCATCATTCAAATGGATATATCAATCCAGACAAAAGATAATGAAACGTGCTGATCATCTCATTTTCATCATTTGTCATCATCTCATTTGTCCACCAAGTTTTTGCACCTTTCAAGCAGTTTATTTCTATTGCTCATAAGCAGAACTTGACTGTGACCATTTATGCTAGCTGAGGCTGAGGAACTGGTTCTAAATTTCTAGCCACACTTCATTTATGACTTAACAATACACATCCTACCAAAAAAATCTATTTGATATTTTGAAAAGTGTATTAGGAAGCTAAACTAGATAGTCATCAAATTCATTTAGAGAATTTGGGTTTATTTTTTAAGGAAATGTGCATGCTGGAAGATACTTTTATTTACTGAAGTCCATTTTTTTCTGTGAACTTTTTAAAGTTCAAAGGAATAGGAATCCAAAAGCCACAGAATAAAAGATGAAGCATTAAATTCTCATTGTGGTGTACACTAGAGTAATTTGGATGATTATGCAAAAAATGAATTTTCAAGCTACTGTCCTGTTCTTTACATTTTAGCATTAGCTTTGGGATAAAGCATTTCAAAAGCAGAAAACACCCACTCAGTTAGAAAGAGATTACCTTAAGTCTTCTTTATGAAAAACAAAGGGAGAAGCAGGAACCTTAAGCTCACAGCTATGTCTGTTTTAACTGTGCTGACCTCATTTGTGTTTCACTGCATTGGTGCCAAAAGCTTGATCTGATTTGAAAGGTCAAAGATTGGAGGAGCTATTCATTACAGACTGTTCTTATTTCTGGGTATTTGGTCATAGTACTCTAAATGTTCACCAAATAGACCTGGGCTTATATTTTTCAGATTACATTCTTTAGAAAAGAAAGAGTCATCCTCTTTTCAACTCATAAAGCTAAAAATGTTAAGTCAAAGTACGAAAGTACAATTTCTCAGTGTGTCTACTCTTTCCTTATTTGTTCCATTTTTGAGTGACTGAGCACTTGATTCAGCTCAGGCAGCCACCACTCCCAGTTCCTGAGCCTCAGCCAGGTCTCTCAGGCCCATTCACAATTCCAGCACTAACTTTCCATAATTATTTTATTTCCTTAATCTTCCCAATGGCTGGTTCAGCCCCAGGTGGGCCTCATTCCTCTCCAAGTTCAATAAGACAGTCTCTTACTCCCTCTGCTCTCCTGTCTCCTCCAATTTTGATTTTTGTTGGCAGCCTTACAGTATCTCCTCTCCTCTCTATTATGCACACACAAACACACATATGCACGCACACACAATAGATGGGAAATACCATTTGGAGAAAAACAATGGCAAGTTGCAATTTTCCACACCTTGAAAAGAATCAAAAGCTGGGAAAAAAAAAAAAAGCACTATGAGGGAGAAAAGAGGATCACAAAACTGTAAATAAAGGGGAGGGAGAAAAGAAGATTTTGAATATATCAGTAGCAAAACAGTGGGAAAAAAAGTTACTCAAATATATAAGGGTGAGGGGAAAAAAAGTAAGTTGTAGTGGTGATGAGAAGATAGGAGCACATATAAAACCAGAAACAACTTAACCCCCAAATAACCTAAAGCTCAATGTAGCTTTGCAATTTCTACCTCTCTGCCCAAAATTTCTGTCTTTAGAAATGCTGAAAAAGATGCAAAAAACTCCAACCAGATTCATCTTATTGTCTCAGTCTTAGCTTACCACACAGTATTCCCAAAGCTGAAAATGTTAAACACTTGAGCCTTCCCTCAGCTTTTTCCACATGTTAACCTGCAGTGCAGCACATGTCATTATGCAAGTGTAATGCTGCATGCTACACCCAGGTGTAGCATCTAACTGCAGTCCTCAGAGACTAAGTCTGTCGGCTGCAGCTTAATAAACTATTTAAATACATGGCTGACTTAAAGCAATGGCTGAGTCTAACCTGCGGAAGTCGGGTGTGCCTCCCAGCCCCTACAGCCGTGTGTGTGTGTCTGTGTGTCTGTCTGTGTCTATGTGTGCCCCAGCTGCACCCTGGCTTCTTGCTCACTCCCTTCAGCCTTCACCCCCACACTCCTGTTTCTGGCCCAGCCAGGTCCCCCCCAGATGATCAAGGACTTGGTTATGGAGCACACCCCACCCAGAGGCTTAGACAGAGCCTCTGGGACTCATTGAGTGTTATGTTTGCAGCAGCCTGAAGCAGAGCTTTGACTCAGGGTAATTATCTTGTGAGCTGAGCCTTGTACGAATATTGCCCACTAATAGTTTTGCTGTGAAAGAACATATCTTTTCTCACTCTCAAAAGCAGAAATAAGTTCAGTTCATTTTTTAAAGAAATTACTTTAACAGCTTGTGCCATATTTAGGAAAAGGAATATAAGCACACACCGAGGCCAGTCTGGTAACAAAGGACACACATAGGTTTGGTAAAAGCAAGCAGAGCACTCACATGGCCACGTCGCCATGCACTGCACTGGAAGCGTGCTCATAGGTGTCAGTAGTTCATGCTTGGCCATCTGTATTTTGTCAACAATAGCAATTCACTTTTTAATGAATGTTTAAAGTCTCAGTTCCCACAGGAGTAACAGCTACAGAGAGCATCAGCTATTGCTGAAAGAACAGGGATTCTAGGAATAAACAGAATATTGTGGAATGGCAAATGGGAACCAGTGACCTCATTATTCTGGAAAATGTCTCTTTTTGAACCACAAGGAACTCTGACAATTGTAAAGGTTTAGTCATGAACAGTGGAGTTTTGCAGAGATAGAGTGAAAGCAAAATTGAGCCCCCTGTGTACTTATGGCAGTTCTTTATTATGTGCCATATATTATCATGTTGTGTTGTGTTTTGCTTTATCGTTGTTGCATCTTTATTAGAGGTGGGCCAGAAATAAAACCCAGATGTAAACATACCTGCACTTCCAAGGCACTTGGCTTAAGTTAAGAGCACAGCAGCTGAAAGCTATCCTCAGCATGTATTCTTCTAGAACATTTATATTCTTCTTCTCTTAAAGTAAAAAAAAAAAAAAAAACCCAAAACCAAGTAAAACCCTTAAAATAGCAAATAAAACCTTGCTGTTGTAAAATAATTATGTATAATATTGTTTGCTACATTTTAAAAGAATCTAGCCATACAGGTATGGGTAATGATGCTGACTTTAAAGAGGAGAGCAATTTTGCTCTCCAGTCTGCAGAATACGAAGAATGCAAGACACATTCTTGTCCTTAAGTCTAGGGATTTCCTTTGTTTAGGCTTATTAGGCGAATTACAGACTGGTGTTTTGCAGTCAGACAGTGAGGTCTGCACTGGATTATTGAGTTGTAGGACACAAAACCATATAAAGAAAGAGATGTCATTATTCCAATGACAGTGGAGAAGAAAAATATCCACTGCTGACAGGCCCACTTACTCACAAGTCCATTGGTGTCAACGTACATAGTAGTAGAGACAGACTAGGTTACAAAAGGGTTTGGTACATCTGGTTAAAAGGGAAGTGTGAGAGCTAAAGGGGAGAAAAATACTGTATGTCAATATTTGCCCTACTGAGGAACAGCAGACACTTACTGGAACTGAAGGATACCATATTTAAAGAAGTAAGTAACCACATGCAGTATTTCAGCCCTATGCCCCAGCTGTAAAACATTATTTGAAGTTATAATAGTTGCACAGCTGTGGGAAGGTGAGGGTCATCCGTTTTACATACATATTCAAATTAAGAATGCAGGGCTGCTGGCACAGAGCATCAGCAATGATAAGGCCTCAAAGGTAGGAATGTACAGAAAGACAGACAAAAATCTCTTTTTGTTTTCTCTTTTGGAGGCAGGTGTGAACTTATTCACTCCTCTCTTGCTTGTGCATGGTTAAGCCTGAAGGTGGAAAATTATGAATATCCTAAGCCACAAAAGTACAGATATGCAGAAAATTCAAGAATTAAAATTAAAAAACAAACAAACAAACAAACAAACAAAACAAAACCAAGCAAACAAAAAATTCCAACAAAAAGGTCTGATTTACACCTAAATCAGGTGGTGTCTAAATGCCCTAACTGCTTTCTTTTTCAATATTCAATAGTGTTTTTTGAACATGTGGTCATGGATGCCCTGACTAGACTTTCCTTATGTTCCATTTGGATCAAGAAACTAGATGTTTTCCACATATGAATATGTCTGCATGGCAATACACAGGTCATATGTACCTAAACTAGCTCTTAATGAAAAAGTCTGGGTACCAAAAGCTCATAATTTATTGCTCCTCACTGACTATTTATTCTCTTTTGATTTGTCTTCACAAACTTCCACTATGACAAAGATAAACAGAATTGCTGAGGTTGGAAGGGTCCTCAGAAGATTGTCTACTATGAACCCCTGCTCAAAGCAAGCTCAGCTAAAGCAGGTTGCTCAGGATCATGTTCAGCTGCAATTTCAAATACCTCCAGGTACAGAGACTCCACAAACTTTCCAAGCACCCTGTCCTAGTGTTTGACCACCCTGACCACAATGAAGGGGGTTTTTCTTATGCTTAAATGGAATTTCTTCTGTTTGAGTGTAGTGATTGTCTCTTGTGCTGCTGGGGCTCAGCCTGTGCAAGCTCAGGGTCTGCTCTAGGCAAAGCTCCCAGCTCTGCTCTGCCACTCTTCTCTTCATACAAGTGCTTGCAGAGCTACAAGGTCTTGGACAAGATCTCATCAAACTCCTTTCCTTCTCTCTGATGTAATGCAGTCTGTAGCCCTCCTGCAGCTCTTTTACTTGGTGTCACACATTCTCTATTAGTGCACACTTCCTGCAACTAAGGACAACATCTCCTCCAGCCCCAGCATCCTGTCTTGCCAAGCAGGCAGCTAAACACCACACAGCTGCTCACTCACCTATCCCCACAGCAAGACAGGGACGAAATTCAGAAAAAAATGTGAAAATCATAGGTTGAGATAAAGACAGTAATAGGACAGGGAAAGAAGGGAGGAAGAGGGAGGGAGGGAGGGAGGGAGGGAGGGAGGGAGGGAGGGAGGAAATTAAAAATCAATAATAGTAATAAGAATAATTAGAATAATAATTATAATACACAAACAAGTGATGCACTTGCTTACCACCTGCCAACTGATGCCCAGCCAGTTCCTAAGCAGTACTCCCTGCTTTCTCCATAGTTTATGTGCTGTGCACATACCTTATGGTATGGAATATCCCTTTGGTTTGCTGGGTTCACCTCTCTTGGCTGTGTTTCCCCCCTCAATTTACTGTGCCTCCCAGCCTACTTGCTGGTGGGGTTGGGTGGGGCTGAGCAGCTGAAAAGTCCTTGACTTAGTGTAAACACTGCTAGCAACAAATGAAACTTCAGTGTGTCATCAACATTATTCTCATACTAAACAAAAAACACATTGTTGTACCAGCCACTAGGAAGAAAATTAGCTTTATCTCTGCTGAAACCAGGATACCTCAGTGAGGCATCCCTGCACCTGTGAACCTGCAAAGCTCCGTCCACCCTTGGGAATTCAGGTTAAGTTAAGGACAGAGGAAGACGCTTTAGTTTGCCCCATGACTTTCTTCTGAGTGTATATACCACCCTCCATAGTTTCTGGCCCCCTTCTGTCCTGCTTTCTGCTCAAATTGACACAGACTGCTGCATCTCCTGGATGCACCTGCTAGCTACACTCTGTCACACATCTGTGTCACAAAGGTAGGCTTAAATCTCCTGTGGGACATAACCCAGCTGCTTCTGTTAGCACAAGACTGGCAAGACACAGTTCCTAAAAATACAGTAACAGATGCGGTGTTCAACAGTGCCAACAGAAACACTTGGGAAGTAATTCTTCTCACTAGGATTTGACATTATTTGAAGCATATTGGTTCTAATGAAGTTCTAATTATGTATAAAAAGCAGACATTATTATCCTCTATTTTTACTGTTTTGAATCTGCTCATACCATTGGAAATAGTTTAGAGACATCATTTTATCTCCAGGAAATGGATACTACCTATTCATATACTCTGGGCAGTTCATGATTTTCCTTCTGATTTTAAGTGCTTCCTGGTCAGCTAGTAAACTATTCTAGATACTGGTTTGAAACAGTAATGGGAATCTAGGCACCTAACACAAGTCAGTCTCTACAAATCAGAAGAAAAATACTTAAAGGTAAATTAATTTAAATTTTAACCTACTGAAATTTCTGGAATTTAGATTCAGAAAGATTGATGGCCTAAAAGCTACAAATGATATGAGTTCAAGGTGCTTAAATCTCCAAAGACTAGGCATTCAGATGCACAATACATCTGCTGAATGCATGAATGAATGTAAAATTTGTGATGTCATATGATTATGTTGTATTCACAACTGTTCACCACTCTCCACAAACATAGTTCTATTTCTTATTCCTATTCTAGCAAAGACAATGAACCGGTAACAGTTAGCTGATGAGAATGATTTTAGACCTTTGAGAAAAAAAAATTCTATTTTTAGTTATGGCAAAGTGAGAAAAGTAAATTAACACCACCATCATGTAATAGCTTGCAGTCAACAAGGAGGAAAGATAAACTGTTGACATCAGAAATTGAGTCTTCCTTCTGTGCTGGGAATTGTGAGACTTTGGAAAATAGGTCTACCAGAAATAAATTACATAATTATATATATGATAAATTACATTAATTGAGTTGGTTTACTTCCATCTTGTAAAATATGTCAAAGTATGTACAAGTAGAATTTAACAGGCAAATGAACATTCCTTCCCATTAAGGCTAACAATATGGAATCTTTTTTATGTTCCAAAACTGCCTACTGAGAATGAACCATGATCTCTGCTAGACTCCAAATAATGCCCAGACACTCTTGGGGAGACCAGTAATTGTCTCAGGACAAAAACTTGCAGGGGACTGTTCCAACAGTTTGGTATTAGAGACAACACATTCAGCCATTCATAACATACTGTAGAATATGGTTTTCTAGTATGGATAGGTCCTTAAAAACTGCAAAATATAATACCACTTTTGCACTTGAAAATAAACTTTTTAAAAAATGTAAATTCATTAAGGTTCTTCTTATTAGAAAATGGATTTAAAGACATATATTTTTGAAAGGAAAAACAGTATTTTAGTTTGATTTTCTGAAAGTAAAACAGTAGTAATAATGCTGTTTCCCTATTCATCTGTCTGTTCAACTTGCTTGCCAGTTCTCCTCGAAAACTTTCAAGGAAGTAAGAGAACATAGAACACAAATCCAAAGAGCAAGACTTTACTAATATTCAAATCAATCTGTATTTCCTAAGCTCAAGTCATTGAATAAGATGTGATTCTCTTTCAAGACTTTCATTTTAGATGAGGTAGAAATTGTTATTATACAGGTAATTCACATTTAAATTGTGTGTCTGCATTCAAGGCTACAGTAATAACAATCACCCTGTAACACACACAGGTATCCAGACTGGTAACATGTTTTGCTTCTTGTGGGACACTGTGGCCCTCAGAGGGCCACAGCACAAGCACAAGTTGGAGCGCAGGAAATTGTGACTACGTGTAGAAAAAACAAAACCCAAAAACATTAGAGAAGCTGGCCAGAGGGTCTCTAAAGAGTCCTTCCTTGGTGATATACCATGGGTGATTGCACCAGGCCTTGAGAAGCCGGCTTTAACTGGAAGGAGATTGGACTACACAATCTCCAGAGGTTCCTTCCGACCCATACAATGTTATGTCTGCTTATAAGTAGTCTAATGAGCAGAAAATGAAGGGTTGGTGAGAGAACTTAAATCTGGTTCAATTAACTCACAAAACAGAAGTGAATCTTGAAATGGATTCATATCTCATTGGCAACCAAAGTGTTAAAGGATAATTGTATATCTTACTGGATTGCTTAGATAGTCTCTATTCTTTGTTCAGGCATTTGACTCCTCCATAACTGCTATTTTAGTAACCTCTGAATTTCTGAGTAAATCTTATAAGATGGGAGGTTTTCAAGGCTGTCACCAATAACCTATCACTGATGTATATAAAGTTTCTGGATTCAGCAAGTTAAGAGAAAGGTATATTTATGTATAGACATACCTGGAAACAGCAGAAAACAATACCCAAGGACATAGGGAGGTCTAACCCTAGTCAAAATCAAATGGACCTAGAATCCCTGAAATGCAGGGCTGAATGACATGCAGGGCTGAATGACTGCCTTAAGACCATAAAACAAGTAAGACAAATAGAGGAAACAGTCACAAGAGTGTGGACTTCCACAGAATTATGAAACATCAGCCTGAGTGCTGAAAGCAAGTAAGATACAATCACTGTCTGTTGTTTCTACTGGTTTTTGAAGGAATGAATTTTGTGCACATCCTTTACAAATGAGCAGAACTGTACCCAAATGGGTGTTGTACCTGACTTGTACTACACCTGTAAATTAAAACAAATATGCAGGGCATAGACAGTGAAAACCAGAATGAAAGAAATAAGATGTGGGATACAACTGCCAAACACATGTTTTTCTAAACCTTGAAGATACCTAATCAGCTTACTAGCTGCCACACCAGAAAGACACAGCTTCTCCTTATGTGTGAAGAGAAAATCTGTTCTCCCAGGTAAGTCTGTTTTGTCTCAAATGGTGCCCACCATTCCTATTTAGGCAAGTGAATTGAAGACAAGTTTTTCAGGCCAAACAAAAAATTTGTGAAATTGTGTCTCACTTGTCACTGCAGAGGTTAAAGCTGGCTGTTTTGCCATCCCTTATTACATTTCTCTTCTTACCCTCTTCACCCCTCATGCTATGGTGGGATGAAGTAAGGGTCTTTCAAAGAGAAAAGCAAAAGAAAGCCTTATTTCTGACTGAAAGAATTAACCTGGTAATTCAGGCAGGTCAGACAGTCCAAAGATTTTTATTTCCAAGCCAAACATTTTTGGCTATAGAGGTGATCTCAGACTCTGCTATCTTTTCTTTGGGTATTAAACAACAGTATTCTTTGTTTAAAAAAAAAAAGCTATTGAAGCACTGAAAGGAAAGGACTATCCTGTCTTATGTGACTGAAGCATTCAACTTTTCTAAAACTACAGAGAAAATCTTGCTTCAGATAACATTTAAGTCTTTATTTACCAGAAAAACTCCCTCAGTACCCTGAGGCTAGACCATGCACATTTGATATGATACAGGCAGGAGACTGTACTGGAATTGTTTCAGATAAATTTCATTGAAGGAGAAAGGTGTGAAATAGTTTCTGTATGAAGAAGGTTGAGCAGATCAGGGCTGTTCTGGTTGAAGCAGCAGTAATATAGGCCTAATAAAACGGTGAATGGCAAGAAGAAGGTGAATAGAAATAACAGTTCATGGATTCTTCCCATATAAAAACCAGAGATTATCAAATAAAATAGTAATTGGCAATACCAAAACAGAGATCCTTCATTCAAGACACATCACACAAGACACAAGCAAGCACTATGAATCATTTTTACAGGATGTTGCAGGTGCTACAATTTTATATTTTGTGTAAAGTGGCTAGAAATATTCATGGGGAGAAAAAAAATCAAGGACTATTAATTACAGACATCACATGACTGACTCCAATTTGCATAGGCACAGAAAATTTCCATATATGTTTGGCAGAAACACACCATTGACTATTGTGAGACAGGCTGCAGGGCTGGAGAGGCATTTGGGCTGCCTGATGTAGTCATCCCTATATTCTTAAATCCCTTATCTGAATGAAGCAGAGCTGTGTTTTGCAATGAAGCTGCTTCCAGAGAGTCCAAAGCTAACATATTGCTCTGTGATTTTGAACAGAAACACCACACCAAAACCCCTTCAGAAATTTGCTCATCTATTCCCAGCATTATCTGATGAAAAGAACAATAAGAAAAGAACACTTTATTTTAAAAAGTCACAACCAGCTCCTCTGTTATCCAAACCAAAACTCCATACTTTTCTGAGGTTTCCCTTCCAGAACCACAAAAGACATTGGCACGTTCTATAGACTCAGGCACTAGTAAAATCCAATATGTATCTAAAGAAGACTGATTGCCTGTCCTTACTGCAATGATTCTAAGGCCCAGTGCTCCACAGGGGAGAGATACAAGACAGCCAGGAAAGACATCGTGAAAACAGACAGTGAGCATATAAATCACCAGTGCAGCTCAGACATGGAAGCTGAAAAGATGATTCTTATTTGAAAGATAAACTACACTGCACATGCTAAGGCAGAGCAAGAAAATCTTTTGATATAGGTAAAATGCAGAATACTGTGGGGGACACAGTAAGGAAAGGAATCAACCTTCTGCCCCCAGTGAAAATATTGGCTTTATTGAGCCAGAAACTGCAAAGGGTTATTTTTTTCCTTGTGCTAAAATACCTCCAGACCATAGCTGGGAGGAGAACTGGGGCACTTGCCTACAATGATTCAATCTAATATGGAAAAAATATACATTCTTACAATGATTTTCTAACACCAGAGTATTTGTCTGCTTTAATAAGCCCAAAGAACCTAGGTGTCTGGTGATTTCTTGTCATAAATCAGGAGTTGATTAAAAGAAAAAAGTATTAAAAGAAGGCAAAGATTCTGGCAGGAGTCTTGAGAAAACAATTGAAAAGCATTTTTTAAGTTTCAGTCATTTTGGTGCAATACTGCAAAGGCCACAGCTCTGAGCAGCAGTAGTTCCAAAGTCAACTTAGTCTGTCAACTAAGTACCTTAAAGCTCCTGAATTTACTGAATTTTAGACCACCGATTTTGCTTTCTGCCTGTGACTGGATATTGCCTGCTTAGAACGACGCGCAAAGCTGTGGTTGTGGGAGGGAGCTGAAAGAAAGTCATGCTACCTGACCAACAGGAAATTCAAAGTGCATCAATTCTAAGAGTCCAAAGAGCTGTTGAAAAGTAAGATAAGGTTCAGAAGGGGATTACTGTGTCCTAAATGTGATATTTTTATTGAGAGGGCAATGCTTAAATTACATTTTTATGAGCCAGAGTGGCATACCATCACTTTTTCATTTTACTGGGAAGCTTGCTGGGACTTCTCTGGTTCACAGCTGCAGAACGGATTAATTTTATCCTCTCCTGAATGAGACCTTCAGTCCCAGTGTAACTTCTAACTTGGAAGCAGCATGCAAGGATACTACAAAAGCAAAATTATTATACCATGAGACAGAGCAAAAGAGAAACAGGAATAAAAATTAATAAAACACTAAGACTTGATTCAGCAAAACATTTATGTGCAGGTTAGCCTTAAGCACCCCAGGTTAGTGAAGCACTAAAGCATGTTCTTAGGCTTAATTGAAGTTATTGGGATTTACACAGGTCCTGAAGGTAATCATATGTTTCACTGCTTCATTAAATCAGAATACAAGTATGAAAAGGCAAGGGTTATCCTCAGGGAATTCCACTGAAAAACAGGGTGATACAAAACTATAAATCATGTTAAGGTATTTGTTATTAAAATTCAAACACAAAAATATGTTAAAGATAGTGCAGGTTGCATAAGAGCTGAGCCTCAGAATAGCACTTTGTTTAACAAGATATGAGACACAGGACCTGTTTCAGTGTAAAATCAGAAGTAACTACAGTAAAGCCAAGGCTGATGCAGCTGAGATGAATATGAAACCCCAGAGAAGGGGAATTTTCTAAAAGCTTAGGGGGAGGGGAAGAAAAATGGAGAACAGGTCCCCAGAGAATGTGATAAATGGTGATGGGTTAGGCAATATAGTTCTGCATCCAAAACCCAGGCTTAATCCTCACTCAGGAGTAGACATTGTGCCACATATTTAATCTATCCCTTAGAGAGAGTCAAAAGGATCAAAAGCATCACACAGATACTTAAAGGGAAAGGTCATATTCCCATTGAGGACTAATGATTATATCCGTTCCTTCCAGCATGGGGATTTCTGGTGAGGGAACTAAAACTGCAGTGTTTCCAGTGTTAACTCTGGCTGTAGGGTGTCTGCTGCCACAACAGCTTCTTGAACCCTTCCCCTTTACTCCAAACCCTCATGCTGTGAACTTGCAGCTCCCTGTGTTTCTCCTACAGCTTCTCCATATCTTTCAGCAAAGGGATTTCTTTAACAAAACTAAGCTCTGTGATCAGATCACCCGAAGCCACTGCAATGTCTCAAAACTACCAAAGCCTTTGTGGTTACAGAAGAATTGTAGAGAGCTGCTATAATTTAAGAGCAGGGATTTTTTTTTCCACTGTAGTGGTTCAATGTGTGTTGTGTGCACACATGTGCTTCAGCACAGATGGAGATTCAAATGAATATCAGACCCTTTGGTGTGAGTTCAAATTTCCTGAAGGTGTTGGAATGTCTGTAAAACATCAGATGCCCTTTTGGTTGCTTTTTTTTTTATAAATACATTTTGATTCTCTGCTGATTTGACATTTCATTTTATTTAGGAAAATCAGGGGGAAAAAAATGACAACATACAGAAAAGAAGTTATTATGGAAAAAAAAAACAGGGAAAGGGAAGGAGGCTTGGATGTTCCTGGCAGCTACCTGCCTTTCTTATACAAAGCCACCTATGATTCTTCTACAACCACAAACAAGACAGCTTTTCTTTGTGCTCTGTCCAGAAAGGAAGTTCAAAATATGTACATCTATTCCAAAGCTATTAATGTTTTTTATAAGATTATTGGGGAAGAGTAGAGAACCCTTGCCATATCTCTTAAATTAATTTTCCCCAAAGCTTCAGGAATCTTTTAAGTAAGATTTAATATATTCTTTCCTTTTTTGTCTCCTAACACATTTACCTCCTAAACAACAGTTATTTTATGACTTTTACTTTTAGAAAAAAGTCATAGTTCAGTTTCACTTTTTTACTACTTATATTCATTTCTCTGTTTCTTCAGGAAAGAAAAAAGGGTAAAAACACCCCCAAAAAACCTCAAACTCTAAAACTTTAGAGCCCTGCATTGCTGGCTTTAGTTTGAGCTTGCTACTATCAACCCAGACCCATACGGCTGGAGAGGCTGTATTTCCACAAAGGCTGAAGGATACATTGCATGAAAGAGTTTCTAAATGGTCAGTAAGACCAAGAAAACTGTAACAATCTCTGAACCTTTTGACTCTGGAAAATGGTTTCAATTGCATATTGAAAGTAACATAAGGCAAAACAGCAACAAAAATCAGAGTCAGGCCCCTAAACAAATGTCATCACTGCTTAGACTTCAGTGAGGGTGTTAATTATTATCACAAAGTGAGGAAACCACAGAATTGTTGGACGAAATACACGTTTCATGTGGAGAAAGTAGTACAAACAAACCAAAAACATACATCATTTTTCATGGAGTACAGAGAAGATGCATCTATTTATTCAACAAGCCTTAGGGATCCTCCCCCTGTACAAACTATCTAACCTAGTACAGTACAACTTGCATCCCAAAGCTGTTACAGTCTTCCATATGCTTGTAATTTATTAACTATACAGCTATGAGATTACAACTGGAATAATTCTAAGTGTTGTTAAGAGGAAACTTCTTGTATCAAATCTACATATACTGTACTATGATACCAAGATACCAAGATCAGAGAACCAACCTTCTCTCATACATACATATTTGCAGTTCTTTAAGATAAGATTTAAACTAAACTTAAGAAATGCAATTATTTTACCTGAGTCTAGGACATGGAATATATAAAAGGTGTGCACTTATCATGCTATATATGAATAAGCTATGCACATGGTGAAAAATGTACTTCTCACTGCAGTATAGCATAGGGTGAAATGATGCATGTAGTTCAAAAGTTATCCCAGAGAATGACAATCAGCAAGTATTTCACACTAAGGTGGCAGAAAGGCCAGAGCAAGTAGTTTTTGGATGTCCTCTGCAGAAAGCATCCTTTTTGCCCCTTTATTATCAAGATGATTTGTTACCTAGAGCTGAATAAAAAAATAACATATCCCAGAATTTATATAATACAGGAACATCATCTAGTCATGCCACAAAGATTTTGTTATTTATGAACCAATCTCAGAAAAAAATTAGTTAGAATGTTGAGGGAAAAAACAGAGACTACACAGTTCACTGACCTGTACTCTCAAAATTAAGAAGGACAGATCCTTTCCTGGTATGCACTCATCAGAATGAGCAATTTTTAGAGCATCTCCTTGTTATAGACAGATGTCATATACGATAGATAAGCTAAGCTGACATGCTTAGGTTAAGTCTCTATTGCCACATTCATCTGAATCGTAGCCACATTGACAGACCTTATTTTTAGGCTGATAACCATCAACTTTGTATAGGTTTGCACAATGGCTGAACATTGGTTTCAGCAGGCAATATCTAGGTTGAGAGAAGGTGGGAGAAAATCTCCAAGCACTGTACTAAGTTGATAGAACAAATTTCATTGATTTAAACTTCAAGTCAATCTTATTAAATCCCTGGAAATTCCTAACAACAGAATCCTAGAGCTAGTATACTAAATACAGTTATATTTAGCTCAAGCAACTTTTAACTTAGGTCATTCACCATCAGCAATTTGAGCTAACTCCCTGTGCTTGACTTAAACTGGGTTTAACATGCTCTACTTTTTCAACTGACCCATAACAATTTTATTCCTATATTTTCTAACTGAGCTACGAATTAATTTTTTAAATGTCTCTTACTTAGAAATCTGCAAGCAAAGCCTGTTCTGCACAAACCACACCTTTACTTGAATTTACTGCCATCATTTTAGAAAGTTTATTTAAAAGAATATAACCCAAATATGTGCTTTTCTATGAAACACACTTTTCAAGTTCATTTTGCCAGAGAAAATATTAATTTTCCAGAATGGCATATTTCATTTGCTACCAAAGAGGACTGACTGTAACATTAAGCGGGTGGCTCCTTTAGAAGAAAGAGAAACAATTTGACATGGTAGGTCTGGTATCCTTCTGCAATATCAAATGAAGCCCTACATTTTCAAAATGATGCATGGGAACTTAACCACGTGGTGCCCATTAAAGTCAATGCCAGCTCTCATGGTTTATGAGGTCACCAGAAGTCCTTGATGGAATTACACCCCCATCCTGCATGGCGGATTCTCTTGTATCACAGATTCTGAATCAAAGCCTACAAGGTTAACAAAAACGTCTGCAGTCAGTTTGCTCAGGTTTGGATCACGTATTTTGACTGGAAAGAGAGAAACAAGAGAGAAATAAATTACGGAACAATTGTTAGTGTAACAGCATGGCATGGATCTTACGTTGATACATATTCCTGTATGGTAAGGGGGAAATAATGTCTTCCTGTGGTCGTGCTAAGGCATCTGAATGAAAAGAGAAACACTGGGGAATATTCCTCTGAAAAACAAAAGGACATCCTGTGAGAGCGCAATTACAAAGTAATTCTTTGAGCATTCCTGAAAGCTATCAGTCAACATACAAAACACAATATACTTGAAGAATAAAAATTCTGGGCTCTTTGTGCATCACGTGCATTTTTAGAATTTGCTGTTCTGGTGCACATATGTCAGTTTTGTATTTACTGGACTGAATCTTTTAAAATGTATCAAAATAATAACATTCAATGTCCAAAAGTGAAACCTGGCACTCAATTTGCACAAACACTTTGCACATTGTTGTGTTTTAAAACACTCAGTAGTTAGTAAAAGACTGTGGTCTATCGGTATATTGGTTTTCATATTCTCTCCACTGGAATACGATCTTGCTTTAGCAATAAACTGATATGTTGATTGAATACTTTCCAATTCTCTAGGTTTCTAGGAGTGTTCCTGGGGTTGTATCATGTAGCAGCACAGTGACTGTGTTAGAAGAATCCTTCCTGGAAAATGAAAAGCCATGGTATTACTTAGGGTCTCCTGAATCTGTATATGTAAAGTAAAATAATTTTATTCAAAAAAGTAGATTTTTTTCAAGTCACATGATGACATTCATTATTAAAACATAGACCAGCAAGTTTCTGCAAATTTGTATGCTTATTAAACATAGTCTGGATTCCATCAGATTATAAAGTGTCCTAGGGTAGTTAACATTTTAGGGAGCAATTTGTATGCATTAAGACAAGTATACCTT
The DNA here is from genome assembly GCA_013401135.1 of Cettia cetti. Classification (NCBI taxonomy): domain Eukaryota; kingdom Metazoa; phylum Chordata; class Aves; order Passeriformes; family Sylviidae; genus Cettia; species Cettia cetti. The sequence continues at coordinate 94,290 of VZUI01078231.1, forward strand.
GCAAATCAAGGTCTAAAAAGAAGAAGACATGCTTATTGAAGGAGATTTGCACAGGGCAAAGAGATAATGTCGTTGAGACAAGCAGTGAATTAGGAAGCCTAATAGCAATGCAGTAAGGATTATCACCAGGTGTTTCCATGGGTGCATGGTGTATTACCAAGGCTTCTGATACCCAGGGCTATGAATGGGGTCTCCTGGCCAACCAAAAACTTAACCAGTGCAGCATTTATTTTACAGAAATTGACAAGATCAGACCAGGCAGGGAGAGAAAAAAGCTGACGCTTCATATGGCGCCTCTCTGAACGAGGGAATACAGATGATACAAATACAGCTCTACTGCTTCTGGCTCCAGGTGACTTCACACTTACTGCCCTGTCTGCCTGCGAGCTGCAGAGGTCACCCCCGGATAAGTGTGAATTAACCATAAAGGGAACACAGCGCTGTATCAAATGAATTTCTGCAGCAGCTGTGGAGGCTGTGGCCAAACTTCAGGGGGTTTGAAGGGCCGATCCCAGTGGTATAACGGCTTTTGATTTTCCAAGAATGGCCGATTCCAGTGGCACCATGGCTTTTCATTTTCCAAGAAACATTCCTTTAACACACTCTGGAGTATATTTTCAGTCTTTTGTTTTAGTTTCAGTTATTACTATTCTTTGAAAAGGAAGAAAAGTCAGGCAAGTTCAGAGTGGGGCAACTTTTTCATTACAGAGGACTGAATCAGCCAGTAAAGGACAAAGTTTACAACAGGAATCCTGTGAAAGAAGCATTATGTATGTATGTTCCCATGCTAACCTAGTGATACAGTAATACTCTACTTTTTGCAGCCAGGCTGCCTTTCTTGCCTTTACTTAAATGAGCAGTCAGTATGCACACAGCTGGCCTGGGCTATTCCCCCCTCCCATTATATCTTCACCCCTCTGAACATCAAGCACCAGCCAAATTTTACTGATAAAGCCAACACTAAGCAGAAGGAAATATATGCATTCTTCATGCTGTACAGCTGAGCAGGGCTAAATGGCTAATAAAAAGTCACAGGCAACAACTTTAAAAGGGGGAAAGGAAAGGGCTGGTGCTGTCGGTGGAACTGGAAAGGGAAGGAGGCTGGAGCGGTAGGTTGTGGAGGGGGACATGTCAGTCCTTGAGATGGAGCCATTGCCAGTCCCTCTACAAAGTTTGAGAAGCAACACCTCAAAAGTGCATTGTTATTTCTGCAAAATTTTTACTTCTATCTGAGGGCATTTTGGGTGAGCTGAGATCAAAGACACTTGAATAAGTTTTATATACAACTTAGGTAGGTATTTGACATGGATAAACACTTTGTGAGCATCAAAGAAATGCTAATTACAATCTGCAATCTTTCACCTTACACCTATACTTCAATGCTCTATTTCTGAGGAAGTATTCACAACCCAGATATGAAGGCTGCAGAATTACAAAGCCTAGGCTTTTAATTATTTTTAATTTTAATTAATTTTGGGAATTAATATAGTAAAATATATTATAGAACTACCTGGGTTCAAATGGATCTTAAAGGTCATCTAGTCCCAAGCCTCCTGCCACAGGCAGGGACACATTCCATTAAACAGGTATCTCAGAGCTCCATCCAACCTGGCCTTGAACAGCTTCTGGGATGGGACATCTCCAGCTTCTCCAACCCATTCCAGTGCCTTACCACCCTCACCTCTTTCCTAGTATCTAATCTAAACCTACTCCCTTTCAGTTTAAAGGTTTCCTGTCTTGTCGTATCACTGCATGCTCTTGGAAAAAGTTGCTCTCCATCTTTCTTATAGGCTCTCTGCAGGTACTGGAAGGCTGCAATTAGATCACCCCAAAGCCTGCTCTTCTCCAGGCTGAGTAACCCCAATTCTCTTGGCCTTTCCTCACACGAGAGCTGCCTCTAATCAACTTGGTGGTTGTCAATATCAATGTCTATCTTGTGCTAGGGAGCCCAGAGCTGGATTCAGTACTTCAGAGGAGACCCCACCTTGAGTATAGGCGTTGAGAGATTGTGAACTCCTAATTAATAATTCTATGCTGCTGGAGTTGTCACTCAAACTCAAGCTGCGAGCTCCTTTGTCCCTGCCCTCCACAGGGGCCGAGTCAGCGGTGCCCGGGCTCTGACCACGGCGCGCCCGCCTGTACCGACCTTCTCTTTTCATTCCCATCGCCTACAACAGGCTGGGGCGGTACGGCCTCCTGCGGCCCCTCGGCATGTGCACAGCCCAGAGGCGGGAAGCAGCACCCCGGGGTTCCGTTCCCGAGGCAGCAGGGCCCGTTCCCTGCCGCTGGAATCCCGACCGGGCCGGGCCGGGCCCGCGAGGCGGGCGCGGCGCGCGCAGCGCCGGACGGCTCGCGACGCGTCCCTGCGCAGCCACCAGGGGGCGGCCGAGCGCGGGCCGCCCGCGTGCCGCGCCGGGATGGCGGGAGGGGGAAATCTGGGATGCGTTAGGGAATGTCAACGTGGCGAGCACATTGGTGGCCATCGACACGGAAGCGATCGTAGGGTGAAGGCCTGCGCTCGGCCGGCACGTTTCTGGCTAGGCAGAAACTCAGGGAAAGCCTGGCCGGATCGTGACCCGTTTGGATGCTAATTAAAACAGCCCCATCTGTGCAAAGCCCTCAGGTTGCAAACAGCTAGGAATTGTAAAAGAAAAATGGCTTTGTAATTCACAAGTAAAGGAAAAGTAGAAGACAAAAGGCTTTATTTTTCCTTGATGCCATCCTAAATACATCTCTCTTTCTGAAATATATACCCTTTTCTTAATTGCTTTATTTAATTACTTTTTTCTCCTTCAAATGATTGTGAAATGATGCATTAAAACAGATTGATGTAAACTTTGAGATTAGGACTATAAAATGGGAAAACCTGAATTAATTGTTCAGTTAAGAAGGAGAAGGAGAAGGAGAAGGAGAAGGAGAAGGAGAAGGAGAAGGAGAAGGAGAAGGAGAAGGAGAAGGAGAA
>VZUI01078250.1:0-40819 GCA_013401135.1 Cettia cetti
TGGATCCCCAGGGGCTGTGGGTGGATCTCTGCATCCCCCGTGGATCCCCAGGGGCTGTGGGTGGATCTCTGCATCCCCCTGGATCGCCATGGGCTGAGGGTGGATCTCTGCATCCCCCCTGGATCCCCAAAACAGCTGGGGCTCATGAATCTGATAGCATAAATATGAATGAGACAAAATCTTATTTTCCTGGTGCTTTGCTAAGATGTCCTTTCAGATATCAGAATTATAGACTTTTTTACTGTTTTCAGAATATAATCCTTATGAATAAGGAAAAAACTGCTTAATACTTATTCCAGTGGCCTCAGTCTTTTCTCTCAACACTTGGCAACACACAGTGCTGGCAGCCTGGCACTGAGCTCAATTTGCCTCCTCAGCTTCAGCCTAGCTGCAGCACAAGGCTCTTCCTCCTTTTAGGTAAATTTAGGTCACCATACATTTTTCACGTAGCTTGTATGCAGTTTGTGTACCTGTCAATAATTTAGAAAAGGCAGGATGGTTTCGGTGCCAGCAGGGTCCTGCAATATTAAACACAACATAAAGGACATGATGAAAAGATGCTCATCAGGGGACAAAACAAGAATTCAAAAGCACAAACAAGTTCACTCTGCAATAAAGCAAAGATTGGGGTTTTTTTTTTCCCCCCAGCTCAAACAGTTACATTTCACTAAGATATTTGACTGATACTGCAAGTGAAGTGAGATGCAGAGTTGTGAATATTTTATGATTCCAGTGAGGAAAAGAAATACTTGAAATGCATGATGTAAACAAGACAGAAGCCAACGTTTTCCTAAAATTTTATAAAAAATCTTGCACATTATAAAAACAAATGTAAGAAAAAATAGCAAATAATTATTAAAAGCAGTTTAATAGATTATAAGGAGCGTCTGGTTTACAGCTTCATATTTTTGCAATAAAATTATACAAAAAACATGCAGGGGAACAAAACTGTTCCTGCTTTCAGAGACATCTCTGTGGTCCTCTTGGAAGACTGGGGGCTTGGCTCTTGATTTTGGGAAGTTCAGGAGAAAATACCAGACACTGAAAGAGCCCCCTCCAAACTCACCACTTGCACTTACCATGGAAATGCCAGTCTTGCTGCACGATCCACTCAACAGCCACATCAGTGCTCCCCATTTACTTTCCTCTAAGTAAAGAGCATTTACACACCCCTTGGGTTCACTCCATGAAGGCAAATTTGGAATAAAGGGCGCTTTGCTTGCACTCCTGCATTTTGAGGGACAAGAGGGGCCACAGAGAGCTGTTGTCTTTTTGCTACTGCACGTGGGGCCTTCAGAACAGATTGCAGGAGCAGAATGACAAGGTGGGAAGATCTTTTATACCTGGGGGAGTGGAGGGGTACTGATGGAAAGCCAAAACAGAGATATTTATGCAGATAAAATAATGCTAAAGCTGCCAGGCTAACTTGGCTCCTCATAAATCTTTGGTGCTTCAAATCACAAGGAGCTTTTCCAGGAATGGAAGGGGGCAGTTTCAAATTAGGAAAAGTTCAAGGTAGGTGGCTTCCCAGCACAAATACACTTGCTCTCCCACAGAACAGTAAAGTTATGAGGACATGGATAAGGAAGAGATGCTAATTTTTAGGGGTGGTGGTTTTCAGTAGGGCACAATCTGTGCAAAGGAGCCCTTCCTGCAACACGCTCCCCTTTCCCATCCAAAGGGTGAATGTGAGGATATTGCTGCCTTCGTTTGAGTACCACACCCACCTTCCCTGCAGGCATCCACAGCCCCTGCAAGTGCTGCAGCCCTGGTGCTCCCCGCAGACAGGGTTAATCCGAGCTGTTACTCATTACACACACTCGTTAACAAACATATTTTATAAGGAATCTGAAATGCCAGGTGCACAACACACTGTAGGTTCCTGTATTGCTGTATCAGCAGTCTGCTTGGCTACTTTGACTACAATTTGTCAGCATTAATGTATTATTTTGCATGCCAATTGATTAAAATCACAAGATACTCTGGGACGCTGGATCAGGAAAACTTTGGGATCAGGAGGGTTTATAGGTGGCAAAGGAAAGCCTTATTTAATCCCCAAAAATTGTATTTGAGGAAAACAGCGAAGTTCCTTCATTCAGCTTGCCTCTGAACACCCATTTATCCATATCCCCATATTGGCTCTGTGTAGCTGAAACAGCAAAGGATTTTTTTGTTGTTGTTGTACAAACAGATAGTTTCTGGGCTAGGACAGACAGCTCCCTGCCACAGTGGTTCTTTTCCAGCCCAACTCCAAATGGAGTCACAGCCTTTTCCTACTGACCTTTTTTTCCTTTTTGGAGATTTGCATCCCCATTAACGGCTCATCAGCCTGGAAGACAAGGAGGAATTAAGGGAACCGGCCGAGAGATCCTTTAATACAAAGTTGGTGGGCCGTCCACGGAGGACGCTGAACCCTACAAGGAAACACTAGTACTCATTTACAAACAGAACTCAGCATTTTTATTCTTTGATTGACTTCCTGCTAGTTTAGATATTTGCTACCACCGGAGAAGAGCGTAAAAACACAGTACAACATTGTTAACCAGTTAGGAAGGCTGGAAGAAAAAGCAAATCCCAGTACAACTGCAAGTAACTTGGTGGAGTTTATAATCGAGATTTTTTTTGAACGGATCAGCAATGAAGCAATAAATATGCTGCTGCACGGAACCAACAGGATTGAATCGCTAACTTTGTGGTTTATTGCATTACAGTTTAAAACTAAATGTTACCCATCATCATACATTCACCGACCAGGTAAATGACACTTGTTCATATGTTTTATGCTAAATGGCTAAAATTATGCAGTAGCCAAACTCGACTAGGACTAGTAGAGGTAGATATTGAATGGGCAGTGCCAGGCAGAAATATTTTGTGAAAATACTTCCTCTTTCCTTACGCACAGTTAGCAGGTTTAACACTTTTAATTAAAACAAACATCTTAGGGAAGCTATTCTAAGATGCTTTAGATTCTGTAGCAATATTGCTCTTGCAGCATTACCGAGTCTTTGATATTGTCTCTCATAAAGTGGACAGTTTTTGTCCTCCCAGTTTTCTGCCCCAATCCTCATGAAGACTAACACACAGAGCTAGAGTCTTTGTGAACGTACTACTGGTTTTGTATGGTGCCTAACAGCTAATTCCTAAAATGGAATTTCTACTATGTCACCTCCTGATAACTTATTTCAGTCTTCTTTTGGCAAGCTGCTTTATCAGTTGCTCCTTGCCATTCCCACTGCTGGCTGTGTGCTCCTGGAAAGTGTCTCTGGCCAACACAGGCAATAAAATCAGTGTTTGTAGATTGCAGCTTTAATGTCCAGGAAATAGAATCATGCCAGCATGGCCAGAGGTTTTGTATAAGCTTATGCCCTTTGCCCCTCACCTCATCCCAAGACAGTCAATAACTGGAAGGCTCCTGGAAGCAAGAGCTTTCCCCAAGCTCAGCAACCACTTTCTTCCAATTGGACTTGACCTTTCATTAATGAGCTTAGAGAGGGCTCAAATCAATTACTGATACAACTGTCTAATTACACTACATTTGCACTATTTTCCTTCACAGGACCAAAGCAGTGTTATCACAAAAGTGAAGTTGAAGTCATTCTGACTTCAACATGGTTCAAGCTATTTTACATTACACTTAGGTAAAAATGGCATTTGTAAAGCAAAATTCCTTAGGGGAAAAGTTTTCAAAGCTAGCTAGATACTCTGTACAGAACACTTAGAAAAACAGTTAAAGCAATCACAAAAAGGGAAATCTAAAATGTTTATCTGGGTCTATTGACTGGATCATTGTGTCAAGTGGCTTTGTTGGCAGTAGTACGTGTCCAAAACAGAACTGTGGCAACAGCTATGAATGCTGCAGGAATGATGGCACCATTGCCCCAACCCCCAAAAGCATCACATTAGAGACCTGAAGCCTTCTTATTTATCTTGCTCATGTGATACTGAAATTGTATTTGCACCTCTGGCTCCTCAGGCCTGATCTCCCCCTGCCCTCCTGCATGATTTTTTCAGGGAAAAAAATCTGTGAGCTGCTACACCAACTTAGAGAGTCTACTATTAGGGCTGCAGCACCTCCAGACCTGGCAAATCCAAATGCTAACAGAGGATTGAACAGGCAGATCATAAAGACCTCACCTAGCCCTAGAGAGCTTCCCTGGAAACTTGGAATTTGCTGCCCATGCTAGGGGAAAACCTGGGTGACAAACTTTCCTTTGTGTTCTGACTGACACAGCACAGGATGAGCCTTCCCCCATGAACATGTAAATAATAAGACCTCTACTGGTAAAAAAACCCCAAAAAAGTCAAATACAGCTTTTAAGGCATTTAATATATGTGAAGAAATTAGTTACTTTTAGAATAGGTAAACTCGAGGCTATTTTACCTTCTTGCTCACACATGTGCCTGCATGCTTTGGTCTCTACATGGAGGAAGTGAATACCTCACCCACCATCACAGGAAAAACCACAACTTCCAGTTCCCTACAATTTAAGCCCAGTCCAACTCTGGCCTTGCTTCATGCCACGAGCACCATCTTCTGCTATCTAGGCAAAACTTATTGTCAGAACTTTTTTTGTGCCCAGGAAAGATACCCGTATCATGTGTCATCACCAGAGCCTCCAGTGATGGTGAAATCCTCCTTATCCAGTGAAAATCATGAAGAACCAAACCAAATAGTGTCATGCCAATGCTACAGGTCACTGACCACACCTGCATTCCCTGCTCACCTGCTCTGGCAGCCAAGCACTGGCGATTACAATTCTGGATCTCAGCACACAAAGGAAAGCTTCCACTGCAGCACAGCACTCTGTGCTACCAAAAAGGACTCACTGCACTGGATTTCAACTTCATTTCCAGCTCTTAAAAGCTCTTCCTTGGAAGTCAGCCTTGCATCTAACAAGACAGATGTGAAAACAAAGGAGTAACAATTTCTTTGCCAATTGAAGAACCTCAGTTTTCAGGCAAACTCTTGGCTTAATTTCCTGTCCTGGGCTTGCAGTCTTCTGGAAGGGGATGAGTAACCTCTTTAATCCAAAAGCACCATCTCTGAAGCAGTGTGGATGCCCTTCAGCAAGGTTATGAAGTATCTTTAGGGAAATCAAAATAGCTGTGTAGATGGAGACTTCTGGAAGGCCCACTGAAGCATCCTTTTCCCCATTTGCACAATTAAAGATAACAGGTAACTTCCAGCTTTTAGTTCATCCATTTCAACGCAACAACAGGCAGTGAAAAAGTAAAGGAAATAGTCCCACTCACAGGCAGCACCCAAAACTCCCAGTATTTGGAACAAAAAGATTTGCTTGATGCAATTCACAATTTGTTACAAGTGAGTACTCATCTGCCTGCAGCTTAAGCATCAGCAGCCGAGAAATGGGCAGCAATGCTCGAGGCAAGGCCAAAAGCTCACAGGTTGTGTAGGCAAGACTGAACCATCTCCAGGAGTTGCAGAAGACATGCAGTCCAAGTATCTCAGGCTGCAGAAACAACTGAGATCAAGACATCAATACCAGAGTCAGTTAAAGGCTCTGTAGGTATTCTAGTCCCTAAAAGCCCAGCGGGTTAAATATACAAATAGAGCAACCCACACTTCTGACAGGAACTATACTGCAAATGTACACAAGGATAGGCTAACCATGAAAGGAAGGTGGAGCTGGAGACACAGTTAACAAAAGCCTGCTGTTCTGACAGCCAGAAAACTACAAACCCCAGTAAGTCTTCAGGGATCTCTTAACTGTACATGTCAATCACCGAATTCCATCATGTGGAAAAGGAAGGCTGTGTATCCACACAACAGATAGTCTGTAACTGAACTCCTGCAGCAAAGAAGGCACTCACTTTGTAAGCTGTAGTTTATTTCTACTCTGGTTTATATGATGAGCCTACAAAAGAAAACATTTGAGCATTTATCTATATTATTAACACAGTAGACTTGTAGACTGAAGCTCGACTTGGAAAACAAAATTCATCCTAACACTGGTGGAACTTAAAAGCCAAGTAGCAAAGCATTGTGTTATAGAACTTCCCAGACATTCAGTATTTACATAGAATGCATTTGCACTTTGTACTCAATGACCACCCCTCAGCAGTGACATTGTTAGCACGACTGGACAGCACAGTAAGCCAACCCTGAGCTGCACTCTTAGCAAACCCATTCACTGCCGAAGTACAACGACATAGATTGGTTTAAATATTCACACAGTTGTTTTTCAAAACGTTTTATTGCATTATATTTGGTACCTTATGTTTGACAAACGAAATTACATCTGTAACTGCAGGAATAAGAAGCTGGTCTGTTACTGAAAAAAAAATCTTGGGCCCCTTAAAAGTTACAAAGTCTTGGGCTTGCCTGAAACAACTGAGCAAGAAATATATTCTTAGAAATGTAGGGCTTCAAGTATTACAAACCTGTGACACTGTGGAAAAGTTCCAGAGGTATCTAAACTGCAGCACTTTTTTTTTTTTTTCTGCATAACGTGAACAAGGCCTGCTGAGGTTTTAATCTATTAGTCTCTTGATCAGTCAAAATGGTAGTCAGGAGTTTTCCTCTTTGCAACTTCAAGCCATAGTATGTTCTCTTTTTTGTTTTCACTCTACGTGAAAAATGCATGCGATCTTTCTAATTGGTGCCACATCACAGTGCATAATTTTATTTGGTTCTTGCATTACAGTTTTAAAAAGTTTGGCCAACCTACGCTGATAGGTTCATCTCACGAACAGCAATGGTGATTCTCCCCTCCCCACCCCAAGTTTCATTCCAAGAGAGACCATTTTTAACTGGTTCCTTCAGGTAAAAACTGTGGTGCAAGAACACCAAACTGACCGTGTACAGTGAATTTCAGAGACACAACAAGCTTATTGAACACACTATGTTTCTTAATTCTGGTTGATATCCGTATGTCCAAGCACCCCAACATAACGAGTACGTTGCAGGTTTCTGTGTATATTCTGATTCACATTGCATACTTCCTATGGACACAATCATCCCCCGTATCAAAATCAGTCGGATGCTAAAGCCCCATCAACTTTGTGCTCAGTGAAAGAATCCAGTGCTAAAACAGCAGTTTTGCTGTCTGAGATAACAGTAATCTCACAAGACAAATTTAAAGGTAATATTTCTGCCACACACCTGCTCTGAGGGATACACACCTCCAGGTCTCATATAAATTAGTTAAAAACATGGGTGGGTAGGTGAGGAAAAAGGGTTGTTTATTTTTTCCTTTTTTTTTTTTTTCAATTTTAGCAGCTTTTAATTTTTAAGAAACCAAACAACCTATAACCAGTAATATGTTAGATATTTTATATATATACTTTGTCAGCAGGATAAAAAAAAAGTAAAACTATTTGAAGGCAACGGGGGTTTTTTCCTTCTGTTCTTTGTGTAAGTTAGAACAACTCAGCAGGTGCGTGACAAAAATATTATACACCAGATATGGTCCAACGTCATTTTTTTCCAATAAAGTTGTTCATATTTCATTGGCCAGTTCTTCAGGTTCTGCAGAACTATCTCCATTAACTGTGATCTTCATATCCTCTTCATATCCAGGGGGCATGAAAGCCAAAGCATAAGGGAAAAGCTTATGACAATTTGCTCTGTAAGTTTCAGATGCTTCTTTACAGTCTCCAAGGCTACCATCACATAAAGCTTCTAATACCTCCATACAAGTCTAATTAAAGAGAAAAATAAAGAAGTGTTATGGTTTCTTAAAGATTCAGCTGAACATCACAAACCAATGCCACAAAGAAAAACTTCTATTGTTTACAGGTTTCAAACAGCAGTTCTGATGTCTGAGATAAGAATAATCTCACAAGACAAATTTAAAATAGTATTTCGGCCACAAACCTGCTCCAAGGGCCACACACCTTTCAACATCAAATGACATTTTAACTAAACACAGCATGAAATGCCAGTGTAGTCTGATTTGAAATAATATAGTTTAAAAAGGGATCTAAAACTCAGCTAGGAATCTTGACTGTAAAAGGAAATCCTAATTTGTCACTTGCTTCTTATTTTTCTAAAAAAAATGTTATTCTTGCTAAGTGGCAACCACCAAGAACCCCACCATTCTTGGGGCACTGACCATTTCAGCAACACCTAACATACCTTTCAATCAAATCAAATTACTCTGATATGACCACATTTTTCAGATCTATGCAGTTTCCTGCCCATTTTCGTTCATGATTTACAAGAGGAAAAGGAGATTTCCTGTGGAATTTTTTACAGCCTACATTCCAAACATGGAGAAACCAACCTGCTGAGCTCCACTGAAGCCTGGCAGCATTTAACACCTGCCCATGGCTGTGTGCAGGCACTAGCAGAGTCAGGCAGTCTTTTCCTGCTCATCTGACATTTAGACAGTTTTTATTTCTTCTGTGTACTGGGATTAACTGCTCTGTCCTCCAGAGCAGGGTTATAGAGCTCTCCTCAAGGACCCCTTTTCCTCACATTTGCTCCTTGTAACACTGACATCCACCCAAGGTCAAATATATCAGGTTTTATGCCTGCAGTGTGCTCTGAGACAGATGGTCTTTACTGCAATGAAATGTAATAAATTTGATCTCTCTGCACACAAGAATACCTTTCAACAAACACCTGGACTCTAGGTTCTGCATTTTCAGGGCACTTTCAATTTCTCATCTAGAAGTTCAGTACAAGTCCAACTCTTGTTTAATGTTGGCACCAAACATATTTAAATTCAGTGGGCTTTTATCAGTTTTACCACAATGTACAGGATGTTTATGCAATGCTGAGTTGGTAAAAGCTTCTTTTAGTCTTACCAAGTTTGCACCTCCAAAATAACCAAGCATTGGTTACACTTAATCTTTCCCCAGTCCAATTCCCAGAATCCCACTCACAGGCAAAAACCAGCAAATAGAAGGCAAATGAATTTTTGTTTTCTAAACCTCTTGATAATTGGGATTAAACCCTTTGAGGGTTTAACAGTAAGAACATCTGAATCTAAAAACCAGCACCCAAATCAGACAACTTGATGAGAAACACTAAATTCGTACTTAGAATATAAAAGACATGAGTTTGCATCCCATACCACAATAGCTAGAACAGAGAAAGGATCTGAATCTTTAACACCCTAAACAAGTCTACAAATCAAGGCTAATTGTCCTTTATTGTCTCTTTTCCCTCCCCCTCTGTCTGGTCCAAAAATTCTGCTATGAATTTAAAATCCTTCACAATTAAAGTTCTGTTGAACCCACTATATTTTTTGGGTAAAAGATATTTTTTGGAAAACTCCATTTTTTGTCCACAAAAGAATAATTTTAAAGTAACATTTATTAGATTCACTTGCAATAGATCTAAAAAAAATGGATTGCACTGACTATGGTAAATTGTGTGTGAGAACTGACAAGCTTTCCCAGGTGAAGGAATGGGGAAAGGGGCATGGAGGCAAGTGTCACAGGGAGATTATTCCATAACCACCAGAACAGAGCAAAGACTCAAAACTTGGTGAGCTTTTCACTTACTACATGCTAAGGCAAAAGTGTGCATATGCAGCTTTGATTAAACCCATGGTAATTCCCAGAGCTTGCAGAAAGCTGACTATGGAATGCCTTCCCAGAGTCTGCACCACTCCTTTCCTTGTGAACAGCTGCCTGTGGGGCAGCCAAAGCTCAGACAAAATACTGCCTTTCCTTTTGTCTTGTGAATTCTCTCAAGTTTAATAAGTTTTCCCATTACCTGCAGCAATAATGTGGTTGCTGCTGCTGCTCTTTTCATATTATCACAAAACTAAATTAATTTAAATGTGCAAAAAGGATATTAAATATTTCATTTTAGATGAAGCTGACACCCCTTTCTCTCACAACTCAGCCTCTTTACCATAAGGCCCAGCAATGATTTCAGCTTCATCTTACCTCCAAAATTTGCTTAAAACTTCCACAGATAAAACAGAAGTTGTCCACAATTTATAAATATGTTACCTGAAGATTTCTGTTAATAAGGGATTCATCCAGGGTCATTGCCAGTTCCACTGCCCTTTTCTGACTGGAAGGATCTAAATAGTACATCATTTTGGCAGCTACAGGAGGAAAAAAGATTCATCAGCCAGTGGATGACCAAAACCATCTTATATACAAACAAAAAATAGAGATAATATGAGGAAGAGGGGGAGTGAACTCTCCAGCAGTAGTTCAAAATGGAACCAACTTGGAGCATAAAGCTTGACACCTAAGCAGGTAGAGGGGAAGCTCCAAACAAAGCATTAAAACAAACATTCTGCACACATTGGAGAGGTTAGGGCAGAGGTGCCAGGATCTGCATTTCAGCAGCACAAAGAGAAAATGAAAGAAAACCACAGAGAAGCTGGCAATCATGTTGTCAGAGAAACAAGAATAGAGAAAAGCACTCCAGAGTGAAGGAGTGACTGTTGCATCACTGGGGCTGATCCTGAGATAGCACTGCCAGAGAAGCACAGAAAATGCACAAGTGGGGCAGAACAAGGAGAAAGGCACAATACCTGATAACCTATGTGGCAGTGAGTCATAGTTCCTTTTAAGGAAAGCTTCATTGAAGTTCTTTGGATTAGTTGCTCCAAAAAGCCGATTCATTTCTTGGTTTAACACTGTTCTAACAGCATCAGGCAGATCCTTACTTTCAGATACTGTTGGAAGAAAGAAGTTGAGGTGAGCACAGGTAATCACAATAAAATATGATTTATGTATTTATTTTAGTACTTTCCACATTTACATTATTAATATAATTGGAAAGTATCTCAAAGGAAGATGCATGACATTTGAAAAGGTAAATATTGGATGTGGTTAGAAGAAGTTTAACTGCAGCAGTTTCCTGATGCTAAGAAAAAGCCAAAGCTTTTTTACATTAATATACTCTCCCCCTTACTAATTAAAACCTATTAGGGTCAAAGGTTAATGTCACACGAGTCTGTTCTTAAATGTGTCTACTCTGTAGCCCCCCTCAGAAAGGGGGGCTGACCTTTGGGGCAGGGGAAGGGAGAGAATTCTTCCAACTTTTACCATTAAGGACAGAATTTAAGCCCTCTCCTTACAGGCTGGCACAGGCTGTCAGCAGGAAAGTCACATTCCTCAATCTGCAGTTTCCATTTCTTCACTGCCTCTCTCTTCAGGCTTCACATATTGCTCACAGCCTTAAAAATTCTTAGCAATACTGGAATGACTCCTAAATCCAGATGCAGTCATAATAACCATGCCTAATTTGAGCAGGAATCAGTTGTTTAAAAAGCTTTCCAATACATGCTTTAAATATTTTGAATTAATTGTGCTAAAAAATCAATGACTGCAGGTTTGGCATCACCTGGCAGTGTGCACAGATGGAGTCCTACCAAACAGATACACACCACTGCTGAAGAGATGAATCATACACTCGTGAAGCCAAGGATGACTAGAATCAATAGCAAAGGCTCTCTTCACAGACTGAAGCATCAGAAGGAACTTCTCTGGAAAAAAAACCAAACAAGTGTTGAAAAATGTTCAAAAACCTGTGGTAGGAGCTCATTGCATTGTGTTACAAGAGTATTTAGTGTTTGAAATTAGAATGATCAGAAGAATTTACAGCTGAGTGTGCTGCAAAAGCTATTTTGAATAACATGCACCCATTTAACCAGTGAATTAAGTGGATAATCACCACATGCTCAAACTTTGGTTTTCAGAGATTGCTTATTGCTGGGGTGTTGGTCCAGTGAAAAGTTCTGTGTCATGACAGGGATGGGCTCTTCACCTCTCATAAATAATTGCTGCTTAAGTTCCAATATAAACCTTTACAGTTCACAAATTCTTTGCTTTCATTAGTTGTTCTCACCTACCTTTTCGAAAATAAATCTCAAAGGCAAAAAGATGAGTCTCTATTTTGTTCTTCACTAAATTCTTCAGGGGTGTTAAAAATTTAATGGCTTCTTCCAAAGGGGCTTCAACCTACAGATTCAAGGAAGTGACACACAACTAAGTCAAAGTTCAGACAGGTTCCTGAAAGCTGCCAGGTCATGGGGACAGTCCCAGCCAAAATACCAACAGCAAGCTGGAAGTAATTAGATATTGAAAAAGGTCTCCTGTTCTGAGCTAGTGTAATCCAGTAAATGGACAGCTTTCACACAAATTAGTTCTGTGCAAGGGCTCTTTACAGACAGGTATCTTGCACATACTTGGGATTACTCAAACAAGAACTGTCTGTTGTCTTGAATTTTTTTTTAATTAACAGAAAGTACTCTCTAAGAAGCAAATACAAATTCTGTTCTGTGCCAATACCAATTCAGCACTGTTGAAGTGATACACTTCATTGCAAGTAACTTGAGGTAATGATTGCAATGGACACCTTCCTGCTAAATATAACTACAGCAGCTGTCATAAAAACACTCACATCACTTCTATGTGCTCCTGATTTTACAGACACACTGTGCACATAAACTAGCTGGAACCTATAAAACCCCATTTCAAAGCCATGCCTTTAGTGCCAAAGATCCATATCCAAACAAGGCTTGGGGCAGCTGTTCCAGGAAAACTATTTGCAAGTGACCAGCTATGTTAAAATATGGTCTTTTGGAACCAACTGCATTTGAAAGTGTCTGCATCATGATTGTGACATTGAATTTGGAATTATATTATATTGATATCTGTATATTAAAGACATAACTAGATTTACCAAAGGAATGAATTATACAGCTGCAACTACTCCTTATAATCTTGGGGGCTGGCTAGATGTTTCACAGCTACCCCATGACATCCCTCTGCTGCAGAATTCAACACATGCTGTTGCATTTCCATCTTGGCTAGCACTGCAAGTAGATCTGCTTCTTGCAACCAGTGAACTAAATAATGGAAATACCAACAATATTCTTAATAACTAGTCAAGTTTTAGTCACTTGTTTCCTGGCTAGAGAGTGAAGTTCACTGACTCAACTTTCAAATACCCCTCAAGAGCAAACATGACTCATTTCAGCGTGAATAGTACAAAACCAGATCCAGAATACTGGATCTATAAAGACTTGCAACCCATACTACTATTACTATAAAGGAATTTTTCCAGTCTCAATAATTTTCTTGTCTTTCCCTCACACCTTTTGAGTGTTTTCCCACTCCTTACAGGTATAACTTCTGCTAAAAGAAGAGTCTTCTGGGTTGCCTCCCTTATAATATCTCTCTGTAGTTCTTAATCCAAATCTCTAAATCCATCTCAGTCTAGTCTACTATTTACTACTACAGCTTCTTTATTCCTTTCTTCCCCCCATTCAGCTATGCAAACAAATCCTGTTAAAGCATTCAGTGCTTCAAAGTTTCCTTTCACAGGCTGACTGTGCAAACAAAAGAATATCAGGGGGCATAGAAGAGTGAAGGATAATCACCTTACATACAGGATAGAAAGACTTCCACACCACCAACTAGAAATAGGGTATAATCAACAGGTTAGTGCAGCAGACACATGGAGATAATTCCACATGTAGCAAATGTTTATGACTTCAATTACTGCCTTTGAGAACTAGGCACAAAAGCTGTGATTTCCACACCCCCGACAATGTATCTAAAACTAGCCCTAGAAAGGAATTATTTTTTAAAATGCTGCCTGTTAAGAGATCCCATACCAAAAAAATAAATAAGTTCTTTGAATGGCTTAAGTTTTATGTGTGCTCAGTGCAACTTTTCTAGACATTTCTAAGACATTATTATTACATTGGTAAGCACCTTTGCCAGTTTCTCAGGGATAAGTTCCTCTTTCGGTCCTCCAATTTCTTCATCATCATCATCCTTCTTCTTTTTCTGATTCCTCTGTTGCTTCTCCTTCTCAGCATTTTTCTTCTCCTCCTCCAGCTGTGCTTTTTTCTGGGCTCTTCTCTGCTTATTTCGTAGCTTCTTTAGCTCCTTGTCAGACATATTTGCTGTACACACACAAAGGACAAAACCACACAACACTGATGTCTAGTATTAACAGCATCAAGCAGTAGTCAGACAACACCTTTTTTAATCCATATCCACTAGTGAGCAATGCTGCCACTACCTTTGTAAAAGCTTATTTACTGTGGATAGATTATTTTATAGTCTATGCTGATGCCTCATAATTCACAAATTCCTTAGTGGAATCAGGAGACAGAAATTAAAATAGTAGCATAATGAGATGAAAAAGGCTAAAACGTGACAAATTCCTCTTAAAGGATCCTCTATGTGCACCATTTCAGGTGCCCCAAGCCATAACCTCTTAGGCTGCTCTCAAATCAGAAATGGGAGGAAAAAAAAAAATAAATAGCTGATCTAAACGTTATTTTTACATCAGAAGCAAGAGAGGGTAAAGTTGAAGTTGCTACCTAGTGAATTTTCTGCACACTGATAAAATGCTTAAAAAGAGCTACTACCAAGCACATCTGCTTCAGTCTCCTACTCCAGGTCCCAACCACCACGAGAATTCATGGGTTTGTAGTCATTCCATAACACAAACATTTGTACTTAAGAGTCACAACTCTCACTACAAGTCCATCACTGTCGTATAATTACCACGCTAAAAGCATACATTAGTTTAATTCCCAGCAGAACATCTACTTTCACCGTGCAGCCCAAGCTGCAATTTAAGACACCCACTAATGAGTGCTGAATAATTCCTGAGGGTTGAATACCTGTATCAGCCTCATGTTCTTTATTTTCATCTGTTAAGGGGTTATCATGAAGCTTCAGGTAGATCTCGATGGCGATCCGTGCTGCTTTGAAGTAGAAGGGATGTTGTCGAAGCACATCTTCTAATTTTAACAAGTCCACATAAGACCTAAGGGTGATCTTCCTCATACAGTAAGTATGGAAGTCAAACTGGTCATCTGTGATTTCTACAAAATGCTAGCACAAGGGAACAGAACGTTATTTAGCAAGTATTAACGATGAGATGCTAACCTGGACTTTCAAAATAATTTAATAAAAGCCTACTGTTTGACAAATACAACTTCACTATTACAGATGTTAACAAAACCCTCCGAAAATAGAGTCATGGTGAAAAGGACAGAAGGCATCTTAGCCCAGAACCAAAATACACCAATTTCACTGTCTCCTAAAAGTAACTACCTCTGAGAATTTCCAGTTTCACAGACAAAAATTTTGTATTCATTGAATTTAAACATAATTTGAGGAGTTTTTCTTCTATGAACTGCTCTAGTTGTTTGTCGTTCAAAATTATTATTTTCATTTCTGCTAAATACTACGGCAATGAATTCCATACTTAAATCAGACATGATTTGAGAAAGTACTTTTGTTCAAGCTCTGCTTTCCACACCATCTAATGTCCCTTTGCATTTGTTTGAGAAGCAGTGAAGTCATTCCACTCTTGAACTTCTCCAAGTACTTATGATCTCATATAACTTTATCCTAAACTCAGTTTTGTTTGTCAAAGCTCAGGATAGAAGATAAGTACAAGGCAACTGCAGTCTCTTCCTTTGGAAGTTACCCACTGCAGGTGTTACACTAGCACATTTTTAAGAACATGTGACACTCAGATGTAAACAGTGTGACAGATTTACATAATGGAAGAACAGTACTACTTCTTGAGTTTTAATCCCTCACATGTCCTTTTGACTGCTGCTACAGCATAGAAGTTTTTGCAGCATTATCTGTAGTGGTTTCAGGATTCCTCAGCAGCAATGATTATTTTAAGACTTTTTAGTACTTATGCATAGGCAGAGAATTTGTCACTGACTACACCTGTTGAACATTTCATGGGCTGCTTAATCATTTAGTACTGAGACAGAGCAGGTGTTGTCCTTGCAGTTTCAGTCCATTCCTGTGATCATTTATTGATGAAATAATGATGACTCTATAGACACACCTTAGTAATCTCCATGATTAACTCCTTCTCCTGCAAAAGCTGATTATTTGCTCCTGCTCTGTTTTCCCAGCCATGAATCAGCTATTAAATCCATGAGATCAACTTTCCTACTTTTTCTGTTTAGATCCTTTATGGTGTGAAGTAGGAGATAAAAAGCACTTCTGAAAACCATAACATATTTTATCAACTAGACTGCCCCCTTCACATAATTGGCCCCTGTAAAAGATTTAGAAGGCACTGCTTTTTCTTACAAAGCTTTGATGATGGTTTCTGAACTCAACATATTTGCTTATCTTATTGTTGAACTTTACTACACCTTCAATCAATTAATCCAATAAATAAATTAAACATAGTGACTCAAATCCTTAGAAATATTTTTTTCTGTGTGGCCTAAGTTATCACTTTGATCACTTATTTGCTGACCTCTTCTGGTACCCAAGACAATTTGCAGGGCTAACAAGTTTCTTACACAAAAGAATCTTACACTAATTTATTTAAAGGATTTGTGCAAACAAAACATGGTCCTGGGAAATCACAAACTGGTGGAGGTTGGAAGGGACCTTAAAGGTCATCTGTTTCCCTTTCATCTACAACCCTCTGCCATAGGCAGGGACACCTTTCACTAGACCAGGTTACTTGGATAATTTTACATCACTTTCCTTTCAAATCAGAATATTTCAGAGCTGAGTCCTCCTCACATAAGAGCAGTAGTGCTGAAATCTTCTAGCACCTCTCTATGCACAAAGAGGCACAGCTTCCTGCTAAGTTCTGCTCTTTCAGAACTTCTTTTGGACCCTCAGCTGTCTGGTCTTTTTTCTAGTCTTCAATGTGCTTATAAAAATCCCAACCCATACCTGCCTCTTGTTAAAGCTGTGCATCCAAATTTTGTTATTTACCTCACTGTGGCTATCTTGCACATTTAATATGCAAGTATTCCCCCTTTTTAATAGAATTTCTACTTTGAGAAGTCTTTACTTTTGTAATAGCTTCTTTAAAAACTGTAGCTTTCTTTTTAAGGAGAAGATAGTTAATATTTTTAGTAATATTTTGTACCTCTAAAACAGTGCCTTAACAGTAACTGACATCTGTCCTTTACTTTAAGGATGGGCTTCTCAGCTCATCCATTTACTTCTGGACTTAAAGTACACATACTCTTAGCTTGTACCTAAATACCCATTTCTTATGTACACTGCCAGAACTAAGATTATTTTTGACAGTTTTCTGCTCTCATCTGCATCAAGTAACTTTATAAAATCTTTTCATAATACACAGTTTACAAGGGCACCTTTTGGAGGAAATGTAACTATATAAACTTGCCAGTAACCAACATGAAATCTCTCCTGAAGCTACATGAAATGCACCCTTGCTGCTCAGGAAAGTAACATATCAGCAGAATAAACTGAAACCAGTGTTTTCCAACCAAAGCAGTCGAGCTGAATACGTACTCTCTCAATTTCATGGCATTTCTTAAGTGCTTCTCCAAATT
This sequence comes from Cettia cetti, assembly GCA_013401135.1. NCBI lineage: Eukaryota > Metazoa > Chordata > Aves > Passeriformes > Sylviidae > Cettia > Cettia cetti. The sequence continues at coordinate 17,262 of VZUI01078250.1, forward strand.
TGTTCATTGCCTTGTAGGCTTGTGCACATTCTGTCTGAAACCACATGCACTGCATTTCATTAAGGTTCTCTACTGCCGAGGTTCCTTCCTAAAAGCAAAAAAAGCATTACACAAAAAAATAAATCTCATTGGATTCATCAGCTGCTTTTATCTTGTCCTAATTAAAGGCAGAAACAGAAAATGAACATTAAATCTCAGAACTGGAGTCTTGAAAGTTGGAAATGTCACAGTTAAAACTGACTAGCTCAGTTGATTAACTTAAACAAATAGAATATCTTTGTTACACCTATTGGAAGAGTCAGAAAGACACAGTGAAGAGCCAGGCAGTGACCATTTCACTGGAGAGACCTTAATTCAGTGTTTTTAATACTGTGTGCATACAAGTAACACATTGTGGCATGGAAAAAAATGGCAGAAAAGTTCTAGCCCACAGAAAGACACTGACACCTGCAGGAAATCCTGCAGGATTTTTTTTTTTTCCCCCTGAACTAAAACTGCCATCTCCATCTTCCAGAGAACTGCTGATTGAGCTGAACATCCTCACAGTAGTAGCAGTAGATGATTATTTCTAATGCAATCAGTACTAAAGAGGAGTAGCAAGGCAAAAGGAATACTGCTAACTTTGACACCTTCAGGTTCAAAAAAGGGGATTACAGTTGCCTGTCAAATCTGGTATTTATATATACTTGCACAGATCCATAGAACTTAGCAATGAAAGAGAAAGGCAGTGTTCAAAACAGCCTGATTTAGGCAATTAAAAATGAAGAAAAAGTGTCAGCTCTATTTTCTTTATGCTTAATCTAGGACTCCTCTAATTACTGTTTTTTTAATTAAGAAGTCTGTATTTGAGCACTAGATTTAAGATCAAATGGCAGGATTCTAAAGAACAACATCAAATTATATTTTTCAAGTTCAGTTTTGGGTAACTGGTATGCTTCCCTTTTAACATGATCTTATAGCTGCTTAGGGCATTGAGGGAGGTCAAATGAACCTAAATTCAGAGTGGGTTTGCATCAAAACCCCCACAAAAAGCTACTGAGCCTATATAAAACAGGACTTCCCCTCCCCTCGTGTCTGTCTGCACAAAGCCTTCATTTCACAAGATGCTTCAGATTTCCTTTATAAACACCACTCCACCTTCTCTCTGTTCAACCTACCTTACTTTCCAGGTTTCTCCTGCTCTTTAAGAGAGGAGAAAATGGGACAAATAAACAGAAAAGGCTTTGCTTTTCCAGGTAGGCCCCTAGTTGCCTGCCTCCCACAGACAACATACAAATGATACTGCCAGTCTTCCAAAACTATTATCTGACAAATAGTCTGGAGAGACTTCTCTGAGCTGTTTTGACTTCCAGTTATGAAAGAATAATATCAAAGAAGTACATTGTAAAAAGTGACCATCAAACCTATCAAAATTATGCAAATTCCATAACACAATACTTCTCTTCCAGATAACTGGTCATGTGTAAGAACATGGAAAAATAAAACAGGTGTAACATGCAGCTTTCCCTCATCTCTGATGAACAAGGACTTGGGGATGAAACCTTGTTCACACAAGGAAGACACCTCACAAAGGCTCTCAGTGGTTAGCCAAACAAAAATTATGTTCCAAGAGATATCTGAATTCTCTAACTTAACTACCATTAGAAAAAAGAGACATGGACAACTTTACCAGATCTTTGAAGTATCCTATAGAATCAACACCAAACCCAAAGATTATTGTGCAAAAAGTATTTTCTCAGAAGTTCTCTCTAAAACAAGCATGCTGTATTTTTCCTACCTGGCAAAAATAACCAAATCCAAGCTTTATAGTGTTTTCACTCATTACTATGGAATTATGCTTATCCAAGGTTAATTCAAACCCTGATATGGACTACCATAACTGAAGCAAGCAACCAGAGTTGCTCTGAAACAAAACTTAAATATGATAGTGAAGCTGAGTGCAAAGTTAAAAACAAAAAGTTATTCCACAAGGGATTAGGCCCACATCATTCCAAAGACCTCTAGTTAAGTGCAACAAACCCGTGTAAACTTAGAACACATTTCTTCTGCTTCTTTAATGGAGTTTGCTTTCAACATATATTTTGCACATTTGGAGTTGATAAATCTGTCTGCTGTGTCCAAAGCCTGAGCCTCATCCATCCACCTTGCAGCTTCTTTAATATTTCCAGCATGCTATAAAGACAGAAATGTAAGTCAGATTCAGTAATTACAAAACATGCACGTTTTATCTACTCGCTGCTTGATATAAGCAGTTCTTTTTTAGACTTCTTAAAAATAAATAGCTTTCTTCAAAAGCAACAGATCTTTAAGGAAAAAAAAGCAGTTAAATACCCCTCCTCATTATGGAATTACTGGTCTTTTAGCACTGAATGTTTTTCCTGGAAATGGTTTAAGAACCAGTTTGAATAATCCCATTCTGGTACAATATAATGCACTTGAGAAATTGTTTTAAGCAGTCTTTCATCTGTTCTTACCCCCTAAAAAAATCCAGGAGGTAGGAACAGATGAAGGACTCAATCTTACTTATCAGTGCGATTTTTAAACTGAGAATTCATATTTTGCTGTACATTTCTCCTTCACTGAGCTAAAAACCTTCATAGTGGCTTTTTCACATGCAGCAGAAAACCCCACCTCAAGTAGCTAAACAATACCATTACCTAGAAACTCACTAAAATTCCTAACAAACAAATAACCTTTGGTCACTAAGAACAAAGCCAAACTTACCTTATAGATTTTTGCTTTCACAAGGAAGAGTTCTATCAAAGTGGGGGTACTTTCTATAGCAGCATTTATATATTCTAGAGCCAGGGATGGCAGTCCAATTTTATCATAATGTTGAGCCAAATAATACTGGACCCAGAGTAAAGTGGTTGGAGGTTCTTCTTTACCATCATCTGGCAGGAGTAAAATGCAGAGAGGTTGTTTGTTCAGTTTATTACTAAAACAACATACCAGAAGTAGAATGCTATAAACACAGCCAGAAGTTAATTCTGCCTCTCTACCAGACCTAGGAGAGCTTCCAAACAACTGGCTCCAGGCAGTACATAAGCTTTTAAGCCTATCCAAGACCTAAGTGTACACTGCTCCCCTCTCCTTCTGTGGTTTTAAGGAAAAGGGAGTTGGTGGGTCAAAGGGAGTTGCATTCTGTTCCTAATTTTAACTATTTGTTTAGAGCAGTCAGATATGCAAAACCTCCAAGAACACAAAATGTAGTCCCCACCATAAGCTCCAAAACCACACCTCTCCTTGAAGGTTGTACTATCAGTATATATTGCCTTTTGTTTGACATTTCTGTAGTTACAGATTTGACACAGCTTTGAAACTTCAGTTTCCTGAACAGTGATAAACTCAAGTCTTGAAAATAGCACGCTTGAACTCAAAACTGCAAAAAGATGACTAAATTCATGGATCCAGGAAAAAAAAAAAAATTGGAACAAGTGACTATATTTTGAATACAAACTTTATATTTGACAGCTATGGTTCAGTTCTGTGTTAGGGGAAAAACAGACAAAAACCCACACCAGCTGTTTCTTCACTCCCTATTTCCCCACCTCTGAATGGACACACAATGCTTACAGCCAGACACTACTTCCATGAAGCACAGCAGCCTCAGCACTCACCATTTGGGTTAAATAACCTGCAGCTTCTTAGAGAGGTTTCATAACCTATCACGAGCTCTTCTATGATTGCCACCTACACGTGCAAGATAAGACAGAAAAAAAAAAAATAAAAAAAATCTGTGGGCCAGACAGTATTTTATTTCAACTTGAGCTACTTGGTGTTACCCAAGTTATTTTGGTAAGAAAACTGCAATATCCTGAATTACATTACATTTGAGAATAATCTCAAACTCACTCTATTTTTAACAAATTAAGACCAGGCACCCCTTGGTGAACCAGCAGCTTAGAACCTCTCCAGCTTAGAACTAGTACATCTTAAATTCTCTGCATTTACCAACTTGGCAATGTATGACCAATTTATGTACTCCATTTTTCTCCCAGCTGTATCAGGTCATCTAAAGCAGTGCTGATGCAGTGAATACTGAAGAAAATGGTTTCCTTCATCTCTTCAGTACACCATAGTTATGAGGTAGAACATGCAAAAACTGGTCAGAACACTTACCTTCTCCTTGTCTTTATATAATGACCTCAAAGTATTGAAGACTGGTGGGCAACCTTTGCTGAAATTCATCCTTAAAAACTTGTCCAGACATTCCTTAAACTTTTCACCTTGAGAGGAAAAAGACCTGTTGATTTTGTTTTACCAGACATTACTCATCAATTGCAGATTGTTTATATTGTTAAATCAGAATCTAAGAAACACAAGTGTTGATCACTACCTGCTCAGCAAAAATGCACTTACCAGACAAAAAGTTTAATGGTAATCTTCTTGGAACTAGTCCCCTTGGGTATTTAGTCCAGGCCTCTTCATAAATCTTTAGTCTCTCCATCATATTAGCTAGAAGAGAATTTTACAGTTTACTTTCCCCTTCCTTTCTGGCAGAAGCAAAAAAGGGGCACAGAAGGTGATTTATACCCAACTAAAAGAAGAATCAGAATATACAGCAACTATAATATATATAATGGCTATACCCTTCCTAAAGAATAGAATTTCCTCCTCATTCTTTTAAAACTAAAGAATTGAATGACTCCAAGGTACTCAGCATCTGTTAATTCCTCTTCCAGCACTAGAATACTAACTGCTTATCTCTCATTTTAAAAGAGCTCCTGCCTTATTGCTGTCTAAAACCTTCAAAGACTTCCATTCAGTTGTATTAGCTACAACATAAGATTAAGAGAAGAGACAGTAAAGGAAAAATTTCAAATTAAAACTGTCATCTAAGAAACAATTGTATTTTTTCAACCACAGACTATTGCATTTTTATGATTCTGTGATTTTAGACAGGACAAGACAACAATGCAAGAAATATTTCCAGTCTGTCTTTAGAAACCTCAATATTATGACTGCACATACACAATATGACTAAATAGCAACATTTAAATGAGGACTTTTTAAACAATACTTTTAGTATTTAAAGCAATACAAGCTTTTCATACATATATTAATTTCAGAAGAAGCTTATTTACTACAAGATATCAAATCATTACCTGGCTTAAGTGCCTTTTCTAAGCCTTTGTAGTAAGCCCAGTTTTCAGGATTTCTTTCTTGCAGTCCCTTGTAGACTTCAACTGCTTCTTCGAGTCTGCCAAGCTGAAGCAGGAGCTCTCCTGTGTGAAAAACAAGAAGTTGAAAGTGAAGGTAACAAGATACTAAACCAGTGTAACATTTATCACTCTGCACTAAAAGACTGGATAATCCTTTACTCCATGCAGATTCTAATTTCTTAGAAAAGATATGCACTACATACAGCATTACAAACTAGTTGACAGGTATGCTTTTACTCTGACAATAGCTGCAATTATAGTAAGATTTTACAACTTGGCACGTAATTTCTGAAACTTACTTGAAAATTTAATGCAAAATGCATGTCATTTGTCTTTTTTCTCACTTACTGCAGTGACTGGTTACCTTAAGCCCATTTTTTTCTGCAGAAGGCAATTAAAAGCAGTACACGGTATTTGATGCATACAGCATCTTGAAAACCAAACTGAAATTCCAGAGCTGCAAGTAAGAGAATGGTTCTTCAGTCTGGTATTTCAAGAAACTGACTTCAGTGTTTTTAATCAAGCCATTGATTTGATGAATGAATTTTCAAGATTCTGCAGACAAGCTTCCTTTTAATGATACTGCAATACAAATTAAATCTGATAAAAATTAGGTCTAACAAGTGCACAAGCATCTTTGCTAATGCTGGAACTGCAACAGCAGTCAATTCCCCATTTCTCAACAGAAAACTATTTTACAAAGCTTTGCTATTGACAAATGTTAGGCATGAACAGATTACACACCAGAGCTGAAGGGTGTCACTCTAGACTAAGGCAGGATTTTCTCCTCCAGTTTCAAGAGGAAAATGCAAGTTTACCTTTCTTCTTCCCTATGTTGCACAATTAACATGCAATTTTATCAAGAGATGCTGCCTTCCACAGTTAGAATAACTTGAGGACCACACACAGAATCTAGTGCCCAGGAAAACATCAAGAGTTCACTCACTGAGAACAACAGAATTGGGAAAATAAGCCTTAAATTCTTTCTCTGAGGTCAAAGTTAATTTTTTTCTATCTAACAGCAGCAAATGCCAATACAATTTTCAGTGTTTGTCAGTGGAACTCCATCCACAGTGGCTTTTGCATGTGTGCTTAAAACTTGTACTCACTCTTTTATTACCAGGCTCTTCTGGAGAGTACACAGCAGCCAAGCCAGACCAAACAACAACAGGAGTGTGCCCCAAAAAATTAATCCCTTGTACCCTGTTGAAAGTACACAGGCTGCAAATATTTCCATCCTTTTGTCTGGTAACTTGCTAGGAGGTTTGGTGCTCGGTCTCAGGTTTATTTTTAATGAAGTCCTATTTGAAAAATCTATTTCACTCCTAACTTTGGACCTTCAAACACTATGTCACATACCTCGTCAACACAGAACAAAGTATGTCAAAAGATCCTTCAGATAAAAAACAAAGTCACAAAAAATCCACTCCCACCCCCAAAAGTCCCACTACTGTGTTTCAAAAATGATCTGTGATACTGTAGTCTCTCTATCCATTTCCTTTTAAATGCAAACAAAGTAAGATGTTCAGCTACTGTGGAGAGTCATCTGCAATCAATTTCCTTGAGGAAGCCCCACACCTCCCATAATACTGTCACTACTCAATTCCTAGGTTCTTTTTGCAAGACAGTGAGATTGCTATTAGCAGAAATAGGGAACTAGCTACAATATCTACATGAACAAACTGGAGTAAAAGGATTTCCATTTAAATGGATTCCACTGTGGGCCAAGAACAAGCAGTACCTTCCATAGATTAGCAGTTTCACAGAAAGACTGTACAAGCATCAAGCAGAGGAGGAACAAAGCATGCTTTAAGAAAGTGCACCTGTTAATAGAGCTGCTGGAATGAACTTGTATCACTCTGCAATTCCATCCATGGAATCTGTGCAATTCCATCTATCAATACTGCTGTATTGATCTGTTATAGGATTATACACCAGGCTTATAATAAAACAAGAGAAGCCTATGCTGGCTTGCCTCACTACAGAGCCTATTTCTATATCCTGCAAGGGGGACATTTAAAAGCCTTTGCTTGGCCAAGGATGATTCCTCCCTTTCAGCACGTGGTATCCTTGTCAGGGCCACTATCAAAGCTCTGAGTACACTGCTCAGACAGAACTTCAGGCCATCAACTGAGGATCTCCTGCCTGAAACACCTGTTAGCTTAAAGTTTCAGAGCAGCATGTCTGTAGTTCACTGATGTCTTACCAATCTGAAACAAGAGCATGACAGGGACTGAACAAACTGCAAAACAAGCAGTCCTTTACAACAGCAACACTAAATAAATTAGGCCAAAACCAAATCCAAGTCCCAAAAGATGGGAAAAGCTGACAGTATGGGCATCCCATTGTATGCCATGTGTTTAAATGTACCTTCAGAAAGTGAACTGTTACCTTTAGTTTCTTCAACAGCCAGTTTATCACAGATCTGCTTTTCATAGGTACAAAGATGCTCCAAGGCTTCTTTATAGAGCCCTGCTTCCCGGAGGACTTGGTTCTGATAGAGCAGCAGTTCACTGTACTCATAGTCCACTTTGTCAGGTGATGTCTACATGGGAGAGCCAGACACAGGACACAGTTCAGCCTTCTCATTCTAAAATTTGGGATCAAATTCATTTCACTAAAGAAACTGCATGAAGTTTTCTCATCATGAAAGGAGTGGGTGGGTTGGTTTTTTTTTGGCTTAAGCAGCACCATATACCAATTTCATGTTCTCCTCTTACCTGCTGTGTCTTCCTAAATTCCTCTAAAATTTTTGCTGCCATTTCATAGTCTTCCAGCAGATGGTAAGCAATGGCATAACCAATCCATGATGCTCGCTGTGCAGGTCGGAGTTGAAGCAACTGGTATCTTGTTTCCTGCAAAAAAGTAGCTGCTAATTTTCCTGACTTTACTCTGATACTCTGTAGAACTCCTTAGGCAATATTCTGTCTTCAATATTTTAGTATTTATGGAAGTCACTGCAAAATAGTTTTCTACTTTATTAACCAGAGAAAGAATAAACTTTGAACTATAATGGTGCTCACTGAATTAAAAAAAAATAAGCCTCCACAAAACAACATGTCCAACCAAATCCTGATGAGTCAGACTGATTTTGTTAATGTATGACACACATGCTTTTCCTGTCTAACCACTTATGAACAGAACATAATTAAGGATACTTGGTTTGAATTGCAGGAGCTTTTACTGGTGTTTCAAATTAACCTTGAAAGTACATATGTATTTCAATAATTGGAAGAGCTCTTAGGCAACACAGGTCACGCAAACACATCCCTATTCTTTGGCAAGAGGATAATTACAGCTGAAAAAGACAACAAATTTGCTTGGTATCATGCAATTTTCATCTAAGGAAAATGCTTTAACTCGTTTTGTTGTAGACTCCTGAAAGGCATTTTCAAGTAACTTAAAGTCACTTCCTATTGAAAAAGCCTAAACTGTCAGAAGTAGGGATTAACAAAGAACTAAAACTAGTTACAGATGTTTTAACAGAATGATGATCACTCAAAATATCTTGAAGTAGGAGAGGCTGGAATTTAAAACAAAGGAAAAACCATCCAAAATCTTTTGAGAGCAAATTCCCATTCTTCAGAAGCCAGCATAAGATTAGCCATGAACTACTGACTTCTAAGCATCCTAAGATTTAATCCTTAATGCATTCACCATGTGTTACTTGTATGTTTAGAGATTACAGAATTTGTATTCACATCCAGCCAGAGGCCAAGAAAATAGAAATCTGCCAACACATTTTGCAAATGTGCATTTGGCACCAACACTAAGTTTTAGCTATCCTGTCTCAGCAAGATAGCAAATTTCTAAATTACTAATATGAAAAAATCAGTGATTAAAAATTGTCCTGACTCAGGAATAAGTTCTCTGAGGATCTGTACTAGCTGATGGTTCCACACCACTGATCACAGAACTTGCTCCTGGGTATACTAATGTTACCCTAATTTGAGAATGAAATAATACATGCAGACACCAACTGATGTGTTTTAAACAACACAACTTTAGAGGTTCAAGGGAAACCTAAGAAGATAAAAACCTGACAAAAAATGGATCTGTCATTCACTAATGCCCAAGTTGGAACCAAAACATGATGTTTCATGCAGCACAATGCTTGTTCTGTTATTACCTGCTGCTGAGAGAAAACAGGGGCCCACTGATGTAAAGGTGGAGGGATGTGTAGTACATAGTTACTAAAAAGTACAAACTCCTTTGCCTGAATAAAAGTCACATTCTGATCACATTGCCTCTCACCTACAGGAATCCTTTCAAGAAAAGAAGCCTGGAGATAGTCTACAGCTGGGTTATATACAGCATCAAAAAAAAAAAAAAAAAAACAAACCACAAAACAAAGCCAATAAGGCCCAGCAATTCTGCACTGAGCTAAAACTGCATCATAATTTACCATTAAATCTTTGTATTTTATAGAAATTGCTCAGTAGCACATCTGCTATTACTTCCACAAAGTGAAAGAGGCATATAGTTTTAACCCTGTGGACCTAACTATTTTTCTAAAGTGTCATTAATCAACCTGCCACCTTTGCTGCAGTTCCCTAGATGATGATTAAATGCAGTATGCATACTCACCCTGTAACCTTCAAGATCCCTCATTTGAATCTGTAGCAGAGAAAGGTCTCTCAAGATTTGAAGATTGTCTTTGTCCCATTTCAGTGCATTTCTATAGCATTTGATAGCTTCATCATACTTCTTGTCTGACCTCTGAAGAAGGCCATAGACATGCCAACCTGGAAAACTATTAAGGCTTCCACTGAATTTGAGCAGAGACAAATGGGCTCCAACATGACAGCTGGCAACAAGCTCTGGAGCTGTTTTATAAATGGACAGGAGCATTACAACTCTTTTTGTGGGAACTTTGCCAGTTATATGTGTACAGTCTACATAATATGCTGTCAATGTTACTTTTCCCATACTGGGGGAGGAAATAAAGTAACAGGATCTCTGAAAACACCATTAGGCTTACTTGAACACAAATTTGGACAACTGAAGTGCTCATACTTCCTGCACTCTAAGTATATAATCAGTCTTTAACAATGTAATGGCATGGTACTCATGTTTCCAAAGCAAAACACATGCTTAAATGCCCACCATCAGTTCACAGTTGCAGATTAATGATAAAAAATACACAATGCATGCCAGAACAATATGTGAGCTAACTGGGACTGCAAGGGCTGCAAAGCATCTGCCCTTTGCATAGCTTAGATAAAATATTTATTGGAAATCGAAAATTCTGAACTTCCAGTTGGAAGTTTAAACTGGTTTTTTTTATTGTTACTCTATAAATCAAGTGTTTGCAGAAATCAACCTTTTGAATCCATCAGAAAAGCCCTGTTTCAGAAAGGATACAGACATGACTCTTCAAGTCATTCCTCAGGCCTCTGCGCACAAGCTCATAAGCTTCCTCCTTCTTCCCCAGACAGTTCAGTGTCAGTCCTTTCATTGCCAAGGTTTCTACAAAAGAAAAAAGATTAAATAAGCATCAGTTATTTATTTTCCTGCTTTTTAAACTTCACATAGCAACCCTGAACATAGTATAAATGCAAGTTTAGATCCAGATTTCGTTATCAAGGTTTCACATTCTCCTCTCACGTGGAAAACTTTAAGGTCAGATTATTCACTTCAGTATATATCATCCACAGCAATAAACCTTTTATATTACTTCCATCAAAATATGAAGTAATGTTTTATTTTAAAACTGTCTGCTCTACAAGCATTTGGAGATCTTTTTTTTATTCACAACTCTGATATTTCTACACATCCACCCATACCAAAGCAGTTGCAAAAAACCCACAAAGAATTTCTGAACAGTGCAAAGAGACTTTCAACTCAGTATTAAGAGTTGACTAAAAATACAGCGAAGGAATAAACACCCTTTTCTTTTAAAATAAGACTATTCCTTCAGAAAAGCAGCAGCCCACAGAGCTGACAGAACACTGAACAATATTCTGCCTCTTCCTTTTGTTTTTCACTTTCATGTGAGTGACTATCAATTTCCCAGGAAAAGTGATTTAATTAATGCATACTCGTATTAATTAATACACTTGCACCATGAATCTTAGATGTGAACAATAAAGAATGGAAAGCTCTGACTACTGGCATGATCAGTCTTTAAAATGACAAATCTTACCAACAGTAAGTGCTTAATCCCTGTTTCTGGATGCTCTTATTGCTTTATGTGCAAAAAGTTAGCAGTGAAGGGGTATAAAACATTAAAACAATTACTCTACTGTAAAGTACAGTGAAAAAGAGAACATATGCCATTTGAAAACTTACCTCCATGCTCTGCAAACTTGGGATTGGAAAGGATCTGTTTGCAGAACTTCAGCCCATTTCTATACTGCTTATGCTCATAACACCTCTGTTGGAGAACAAAATAAGTTTATTCAAAAAATTTAGAGTGCAAGCACTTATGCATGCCTGATATTAAACATCAATACAGCTACAGATTTTAGAAAATGTACTAGTATTTTAATGAACCCTGCTTATTAAGCTTCCTGTGTTTAAAAATTCTTTCTATTGCCAGGGGGGAAAAAAAAAAAGTTAGCAACACCATGAGTTTAAATGTGTAGGTGAAGACATATTATGATACAGCAGATTCTCAGGTAAGACACCACAGGAAGCTGAAGTGCCTGAAGAGGTTCCACTCTCCCTTCACATAAAAGCAAACCTGATGTTATAACACTGAACCCACTTTGGCCAATTATCCTGGAGAGCAACCCCATGAGAAAAGCTCCAACAGCCACACAAATCATTGGAACTTGGATTATACTGCCTCTGAAAGCAACAGTTTGGTTACAACATGTATCTCATACCTCCAAACTTTCTAAACCAGTATACAGTAACATTATCTTGCCATACTGGAAATTTAGACATTCCTCTACTGTTTGCTTAGTCCAACTCTTTTGTCTGAGTCTCATTCATTATGTAAGGTGACTGCAATGCACAACAGCACTCACCATGAACTTTTAAAACCATTTTTTGTATTTTATTTATGTAAATATACTTCTTGTGCCCATATTTAAATATGAGCCAAAAGAAATATCATTATAAACACCAATTCATACATTTTAGGTCACTTCAGCAAATGCCTGGAACATTTAAATTTATTTTAACAAAAGAAACATTTATGAGCCCAGGAGTACACACTGATTGAGCACCAACCCAAATCCTATTAATCCTGTTATTAATTACAAAGCCATTCATAACAGGATCTCACTGACTCTGGTTGATCCATTCTGGTGGCAGGCTGGTGACAGGGGTGTAAAAATTGGCTACAGCTGAGAGCTTTCAAGTCCTTCTAAATAAGTTGTAGCTCAGGATTCCATCTTTCCTCACACTGCTCCAAAGTAATTATTCAAGAGCATTCATAAGCACATATGGACACCATGTGTCCTCAAAGCACTCTCAACAAAAAATATTTAGGAAAGGCAGGCCCAAGGTCTTCCCTTCAAGAAGAGGGTTCTAAAAATAAAACTTTAAAAAGTTACATGAATATTAGGGGGAAATGCTTAAAAAAGAAAACGGCATATTTACAACTTCTGTGTTTTAGGCTGTTCTTCATAATAAAAGATGTTTAGTGTCTGATTTTCTCTTGGAAATACCAACAATAAACTTCAAAATGACAAAACACTAAGTATTAGAGTCAGAGTATTGAAGTCATACAGCTGAAATAATATGGCTGAAGAGCAAGATGCATCACAAACCACCCATCTTGCTCCCCCTGCACTGTCACCACCCTTGGGAGAAAGGGAATTGCTCACATGGAAAAGCAGGAAGGTGCCCAGAGAGAGCAAGCAAGGTGTACTCAAAGAGGAACAGTTCAACAAAAGAATTAGCCTGGCTTCAACTTGAACAGACCTTCAGAGACCATCTAGTTCCAGCCACCCCACAAACACCTTTCACTGCAGCACCTTGCTCAAAGCCCCATCCAACCCTGACTTTGAGCACTTCCAAAAGACAACTCCCTCTGTTCACCAAGGACAGGAAAAGTCAGCACTGTAAGCACACAGCAAAAGAATGTTTGAAGGGTTAGGCAAGAGGAAATCTGTACAGGCAACTTTTTTTTTTTCTATTAAACCTGACTGGGTATTACTTACACCTTCCAGTTATTATCAAGCTTTCAAGTAGCTGGCTGAGTCACTATAATCAGCCACTAGTCAGAGCTGACAGACCTTTTTTTTTTAAATTAAAACCATCAGTCATAAAAGTTACCAGCCAGGTCTCCTCCCTGAAAAGTAGAGCTGCCATTAGCCCCCACCCAGGCAGTTGTGAAAGCAGCAGAACCTGTCACAGAAGTGGTGCAGCCACAGGAACCTTAGAATGTGTCTGCAGTGTAACTAAGGCACTGTCACAAGCAGATGGGGCACTCTGGGCTTTTGCAGCCTGGCTTTGAGTACAGCTTGCTCAGATGCTGGCTATGAATGTGAAATCTTATCACTGAATGGTTCCATTTAATGCACTCTAACAACCAGGCTCTCACCTTGAAGTTTAAGCAAAGTCACATATCCCAAGATGTGATATATGCTAGAGACAGGAAATACTTGCACATAAAATTTTCTAGGGTGATACAGAGCTTAAAGTGCAAGGTAGTTTGGAACAGAGAAAACTCACTGAGAATTGTAACAAGTTTATTTCCACTTACATCTACAAAAAAGTTCTCATAACCCAGAAATTAGCTGTATAGGGCCAACAAACTATCAGGAAACAAACTGCATATAGATTTATCTCCAGAATATAGCTCTGTCTATTCCCCAGTGAAGCATCAAAGGTCTCCTTTGACAGGTTATTTCTAGATCAAGACAAGTTGGAATGACTTCCTGCATACAATTTCTCAAAGTTTTCTAGTTACTACTTTCATTTCATTCTGCTAATGCAAACGTTTCAAAGTGTGTTATTTTATGAGTTTCCTTATTCTGTGCATGTGTTCTTTGTACACACTGTATGTTTTGACAATCAAAGGAAGGGAACAAATGAAATTGAGGCCACATTTAGTCCTTCAAAAAAGAAGAGACTGCTTCCTCATAGTGGGCCCAAGAGCACCACTGAGATTCCCCTGCCTGAAGCTGTGCACATACTTAACTCATTCTCCAGAGAGATTATGGGCTAACAAGCTTAAATTAATGTGTGAATGAGACAGAAGGAAGCCAGGATAGAAGCATATGCAACCATGGATGGTACAGACTTCAGTGAACCTACAGTTTCAAGGAACAGACAATTCAAACAAAGATCTTTTAATAAAAAGGAGACAGAAAATAGATACACAGCCTGGGAAAGAAGATCCTGAGGCATGTAAGTAATTTCTGAGTAAGAGGAGAAAAAAGAACCAGCAATTTAAATTAAAAAAAAAAAAATCATGGAAGCAGGAATGGTGACATGTCAAGTATTCTGGGGACATAAAGATACAGGCTTTCTGGAAACAGGAATTTTATTCATCTGGGTAGCCTGTTTCCTCCCAGATAAATAACTTCCAGCAGTCATTCCCAGAGCTCCAACCCTTGCCTTAGGACAGATGTTCTGCAGAAATAACATATTTCTCTGTTCCAGAGATGGCTGCAGGAGCACAGCTGCCTGCACTAAGCTAAATTCCTGCACATATAAACTTCAAAGCCAGCAACGAGAGCATGCTTGTGCTGCTTGACAGACAAGTGCTGCAGCTACAACTTGTGACATCATGCCATGAGAAAACATAAAAGCTAAACTTTAAAAGAGTAAGGTTAAGAAGGCTAATGCTTCAGAAGAACAGAATCTGACTCCACATCAGTACTGAATCTATTACACATTTCCTGCCCTTCGAAGTTTTTCATTTAATAAGTCACCAGATCTTTTAAGATATCTTAACAAGCTTTTCTATACGTGCTGTGGCCAGAACTACAACCTATTCCAAACACACCAAGATTCTTTTAACACCCTTCAACTAATTTTCTATCTCTATAGCAAGGAAATAACATCTCCTTTAATACAATTCCACAAAGAATAAGTAAGATAAGGCAGGCAAAGTATGACTCCCTCAAAATCATGCAAGACTATAGGAGGTAAGTGACAATTTACATTTGCATCACTTCCCCCAGTAAGTTTTTATTCAGTGGTTCAGAATGTATGGCAATTACTAGACAGACTGACATGGAGATTTTAAGGAACAGCAAGAGCCCATATTCTCTAGAATCCCAAGTCTGAAGGGGAAGGAAGGCTTGAATTCTCTAAATTGTATTAAGGCATTTGTGCAGACCCAGTCTCTGGCCAGCAGATGCCTTACACATGCACATGGCTCACTGTGCCAAATGTGAATAAATTCCTCCACATTTCTTCTTTGGTGGCTGCCATGAAGAAAGGTGAAAAAACTCCCAGCATGTACACTTTACCTACATCTAGCCCCAGCTCATGGCTACATGGAGTTTGTTCCCCCCTTGCCCCAGCTTTCCATTTTTGCATCTTCCCCCATCTGCTCTCCAAACCTTGCTGCCAAGCCTGCAGGTAGTGAACACTGACATGGATTCTTGAACAAGGTAACCACAAGGTTGTTATACAAGGGCCATGCTACTGATTACAGTAGCACTAAGAGCTGCTTACAATAGCAGAAATTACTTTTACTCAAACTTAATTCAGCACTGTTTTCCTTATATATGGTATAAACAAAGACATTGCCACAAGAGCATTTTAGAGATTTTATATTTTTGTGATGTACCCAAGTAGGCTCTTTCATCACAAAGCAGTCTTCACGCCCTACAAGCATTTAATAACTAAGGTAAATAATTTAATAGCCACCCAGATGTGCTACTTATAAGACATAATAACTACACTGCAGACTGAAGTGTGCTGTGTGCTCAGTAACATCAACAGTTAACATCAGCTCAACAGCTCTGGCTCAGCACAATACCAGGACTTACCATGAGCCTGACTAGAAGCTTCCCAGAGAATCTACACTGCCACAAGTACCACCCAACCTCCACAAAGAATCACTGTGACCACAACATAAAGCAGAAAACTCCCTTTCAAGCAGGGAGACTTGAGAAAATACATAGGCACAACCTAGCTGATTCAAGAGTGCTTTAAAACCAATTTGCAGCAGTAAAACAAAACAAGAAGTGTCCTAGGAGTCTATCCAGTCTGGATTTTGCAGCTGATTAAACAGGTGAGAAGCAGACCCAAAAGTGTTTCAAGTGCAAGATGAAGACAGTCACAGAAAACCAACATAAAGGAGAGACTACCTTTGTCTTCCCACCTGGAAGCATGCAAGACTAGAGGTTTTTCCTCAGGAGGAATTATCAAAGAAAAGAAGGTACCATCTACTCCCCAAGCTCACAAGTGGGAGCACTGGGGCATTATTGACTGCTTTCTTTTTATTCTTACTTGAATCAGCACAACTCTGGTTATAGGAAAGCAGTGTGAGAATAAAATCAGTACAGCAGAACCAAGTGGGTGGGATGGAATCACATTACCAATTGTCATGCCCTTTGAAATTGAGCAGGAACCAAAAATAGTGTGCAATCTCCATTAAAGAGACCGAATTTTACAAAAAACAGTATGAAGAACTTTTAACTGTTTTCTCTTGCAAGACTCTGTGTTTTACCAGGTCAAACTTCTTACTCCAACCTAACACCCCACATCTGCAATTTAACTGAAGTAAAATGAATGGAAACTACCAAATGCCTCAATACTTAAAAACCAACCAACACAAACCAAGCAAACAAAAAGCCCCAAACTCACACAGGAAATCACTTCTCACCCACAAGTAACGCTGTAAAAGCAAGCATCCTAATTTAGTCAATGCTGTGAAGAATGTGATTTTCTTCACCAAATGAGTGCCAAAATTGGGATTAAGCCCCAAAAGACAGCAGACCTGCAAACTGAACTTCTCTGTAGTTCAGTGTACTCAGCCCCTCCTCCCTCAGCAAGTGACACAGCCAGTGGCATTGTCACAGGAAATGTATTGCAGAATATTCCCTGCCATATACAAGGCTTACCATGACAGCTGATCTACACATGGGCACAGGTGAATGTTTCACTTGCATCTGGAGTCCCCAGGAGGAAGTACAAAGAAGGGGCTGCCCAAACAAAACAATTCACTGATTTGACACTCTGCTGCTCCTCTTCCCTAGGGTTATGAGGCTTGAGCCTGGACAAGGAACTGGACTAGATGACTTTCAAAGGTCCCTTCCAACCCAAATTATTCTATGATTCTACAACAAACCCTTTCAACTACAGCAGTGTGCTCTTAGGGGACCCTACAGTTTCTCCCAGTGGCAGTCATGGGGCATCCCATGGCACCACTGGCAACTGTGATGCTGTGACACCTCTGGCAGTGGGAAGCACTGGAATCCTTGGCCTTTGCATTGCCTGAGGTGTGCACTTACAGCACAGGATAGGCATGTCTGCCACTCTGATTCTATCTATTTCTTCCAGCACAGTTCAGATGCAGCACCTACCAGCCAGTAAATTCAGATGCTGGGCAGCTCAAGGCTGTTTTCCAGCACACTTCCTCTCTCTACAGGTAGATGAGATCAGGCCAAGTCACTAAGGTGCAGTAATTCAAGCTAAATGTAGTAAAGAAGACTCTGAAAGCATTAGGAGCTACTACTCACCATGAATTAGTGGGTGCTTTGAGCACTAACCATATCAAACAGCTCAGCAGCTTCAGGCAAAAGACATTCCACCACACACACCCATTCAATTTCATGACAAACACAAGATGTATAAACCCAAGGACTGAAGACACCACACGAATCTTGCAGCTATGTTAATGCTGGAAAAGCTCTGGGGCAAGCTTGCATAGTTTTCTGCTGTCAAACTGAAAGCAAATATCTTCTCTCACTGCTCTGAAGTGTTCATTAATTGAACTGTGCAGTGTAACAAACAGCTTCAGCACTTGCCTGGTTCAAGGGATCAAGAAATGGTCCTCTGCACAGCATGCCTTACCTTTTGGAAGCCACTGATACCTTCCTAACTAGCAGTACTTGGTAGCACACAACCAGAGGAACAGAAAAAGTTGAAATTCAAATTAGTTAGGAAGACTATAAGAAATATGTGTACCTTTTCAATTAATACTAAGGCAGAAAAAAGAAATCTATGCTATGTTTATGCTTTTAAGTTGGTCTGATTCCTATATTTACAAAATTCAGCTGGAAACAGGGGCTGACAAATAGTTAACTACAGCTCTTCCAGAAGACTAGAAATCCTCACTTACTGAAGACAGACTTGCTGAAAAAAATCCATTATTCAACATCAGATCTGTTGGCCTGTACTTGCCTACATTAATCTCTTCTTGGGGAGAGTTACCAGGAATTTGACCCTGTCAACTAAAATAGGCTGACTCGTGCTCATGACCCCAGAACCCCCACAGCAGGCTTCACCCCTGAACTCATCAAGTTACTGACTGTACCTCACAAGAAACCCAGTATGCTCATGATATGCTTGCTTTTTAATGCTTATCTGAAAAACAACTAAGTGTATCAATTCAAATTCCAAGATCTGGCCTAAAAATGCCTAAAGGAGCCTCGGTTGTTCTGGCCTCAGACCTGCATTGAAGGGTCCACGTATCTCACAAAATAATCCAAGATATGTGGTGAAGCTACTGGCATTTTCTACCCATGTATTACACCTGGAGTACTCCTCACCCTAAGCACTGAGGAGTGGAAGATGAGGTCTGGTAGCACTGAGCATTGAGAAATAATCAAATGGGTCTATTAAGATAAGAAAGGTTGTTCAACATTACAAGGTTCGCCAACTTGGTCCTGTGGTATCATGTAAGCAAACAGAAATCCCTGCAACAAATCTCCCTGACCTCACTTTTAAGGGAGGCAATGAGTAATTGTTCATTTTCTCTAAATTCCCTATCAGCAAAATCAGAAAATGAGTAATTCCTCATGCCCACTCCCGTTGCACTGACACAATGCTGTTGCAGGCAAGAGATTGAAACCTGAGACACCCAGAAAAAGCGCAATCAACAAAATCTCATTAAGAAAACTTTTCAAAACCAGATATAAACACAGCCCCTCAAATTCTAACCAAAATGAAGGGGAGTAGCATATAAATGGAATTAACCCCCTTGCCCCAATTAAAACCACCTTGGGTTCAATTAGGAGTATCTATAGCCATAACAACATAAGACTGGCTATAATCTTACAACTGAGGATGTTTCTGAGTCTTTTATTTTCACCAGCAGAACAGGTAAAATTACACTGCTCCTCAGAAATTTACAGCAGTGAATCATGTTCCTACAATTTCTGACAGCCCCAGTGACAAAAAAAAATGGCCTAATTTTGTTAACAGGCTTCAGTAACACATGTATTGCTCAAGTGAATCCTCAATGGCAGCCTAAAGCCTCAAACAGTAATTAATTTCTTAAGCAGCTTTGAGAAATAGTTCTGAAAAATAAGATCAGGGATTCTGCTTAAAGCAGCAAGTCTATCCTGTTCTTCCATTCCAACGTTTCTGCCAAGATCTCATTTCTCTTCCTACTACTATGGACCAAGCAGGGTATTCCTCTTGGCAAAGAAAAACCAAGTGATTGACATCTCAACAGACAAACTATTGGAAGAGCCTTGCTAGCAATTCCATGTTTCAACTGAAAGACAGCACATGCTAAAATTCCAGTGGTGTGCATACTTGATTATTGCACAGCCATGCAAATGCAACAATGATAGCAAATTAATTTACTTGGTTACTGATAAAAGTGAAATTCTGGAAATCAAGCCTTTTATCTTGAATTAAGATGACTTAAGAGATTTCCAAGACTGCCACCTCAGCAATCTTAAAGTCAGCACCTGAATTTCTATGGGCAGAACATTGTTTTCAAAGGATTCATGCTGATGAAAGTATTAGTAAAGGGGAAGCACTGGTCTGTCTAGTTTTCAAGTGGAGGGCCAGGGAGCAGATTCCAGAATGAAGAAACAGGAAGATGGCCCAGCACGAGGGACTTGGCATATTTACAGCAGAGGCATTGAAGAGAGGTTGTCCAACAGGCTTTTTATCACCAGGAAGTTCCTGCATCACTTAGTAGAACACTTGTCAAAGCCAGCATGGAAAAGAAGACCACCAGCTCAAAGACAGAGCCCTCAAGCACTGCAATGTGAAGGTAAAAATACCTGCAGCACCTTAGTCTGCCAGAACTCCACAAACTTCATCCTGATGGTTCAAGGGACTGAAAAAACCTCTTAAAAACTCTTCCACAAAATATATGGCACCTCTGACAGCTTGGTATTTAATTTTTCTTTAATACCTTTTCAATAAATATATTGAACTTCTACATCCAAAGAAAACTTAATTGAATATTAGCTTTGGGATTTGTGAAATAAAACTGAACATCACTGATGAACTGTACCTGACCAGACAGAGCAGATGAACAATTTGGTAAAATGCCAGGAATGGTCAAGGAATGTTTATCAGTTTCATTTAATTAAAAATAAATTAAAATCAGTCAATCTTACTTCCTACAACTACTAGCTTTATAGCTGATAGAAAAAAGGGGGGGAGGAAATGGAGTGAACTTTTTCCATTACTTCATATTGCATCCAGCCTTCTGTGTACCAAAATGCCATCTTACCCATTCCTGTGCTGTGTTTACTATTCTTACCCTTTCCCCTGCCTCCACCTGAATTCTTCTCCAGTAATTTCTAGATTGCCTTGAAATTATATGTGTTCAAAAGAATCATAAGGACTCAATTATTTCAGATATTCAAATGTTGAGATCTACTTTTGCTCTAAATTCCTCAAAATCTCTGAGCAGTAGAATATCTACTTGTAGACCTAAGAGCAAATAGTTAAAACTATAAAAACTATATGAGCTAGACACTTTTTTAAAATGGAATGCAAGTTTAAGGAGAATGGTGATTGCTAATCCTGTGGGTGTTTTTTTTTTTATTCAAGCTAATCATGCAGATCTCTTTCCTGCTGTACTACAGGAACTCTGAATTGTAAAATGTCTTTCAAATGGAAAAATGTTTCTATCAGAACCTCCACGTGCCTGGAAAGTGACTAGAAGAGGTTAGTCTAGTTACAGTGTGTTGAAACACGCAAAATCAAAGTGTACACGCTTCTGAACTCAGAATTTGTCAGGTAAGTGGAAATGCTGGCTTGTGAGCAAACCCATACACATGAGAAGGATACTGACCGTGCAGGATGCTTACTACTAAACAAACAAAAAAACCACCCCAAACTCTGAAAGCTAATTATTGTCCTTTGCTATGCCAAGCTGGGCAGGTTGGTAACATTTGTGTAACAGGTATACATCTGGGAAAAAAAAGAAATGAGGCCTCAGGAATTGAAAACACACATAAAACAGATTGAAAAAACCCCAATTTTATGCTTCCCATTGCAAAAATACAAGGCAGTTATTCACTTAGCTCCCTTGTTTATCATCTCCATGAAAATCAGAATGGGAATGGGTTTATACTTTTGTCAACAGCCTGTGTACCAGTAATTATGTATCTGTAGGGTACTGCATCCTTTCAATAACACTTGGGCCACTTCCCAAAGCAGCTGTTGAAAAAAACCTCATCCAGGACCACCTCAGGGCTGCACAGGCAGAGCTCAGCCCCTCCCACAGCACACTACCAGAGGGGGCAGAGGATGAAGTGCCTCCAGAAAAGACTGTGCAGAATGAGGAGAGGTTGCAGGATGAGAGAGAAGTGAAGGCACTGCAGAAGGCAAGTAATTTTTCTCAGGGCCTGCACTTTAGGAGTTCCTAAAAGGTATCTCTGAAATTCAAGTCAAACACATAACCAAATCTTCATAAAGCAGGGTTGTTATCCACAACAGGGCAGACAAGTAGTTAATTAGCAAAATTTTTAGTGTGATGAAGACCAGCTCTGAGCCTTTTCTATTCACCACTTGTTATAAGGGTGCCTCATAACAGGACAGTCTTAAATATCAGACTACACATCTGTCTCACAGGCTCATCCCTGTGAGACACAGGAAAAAATCACAATGACACAACAGCTTTTAGCCTATCCAGATACCTCAAACTCCTCGATTTTTATTAAAGATTTTCAGTTAAAAAAAAAAAAAGTGTACAGAAATCTGCTTGCACTGGGGCACACCTTTTCTAATCTGAATGGAGTTATGAATGCAAGAGTGCTGAGCCAGCACTTTCTCCAAAGACATTCTGATTTCTTGTTTGTTCCTGCCCTACACAAATACTCAGGCACATCCAAGCACAGGGAAAAATTAAAAAAAAAAAAAAAGGAAAGAAACAAAAACCCAACTAAACCCACTCAGATTTAAACACAGACAAACTCCTTGATTCAGTGTGCTCTGTAATCACACAAACCATCCTCAGTGCAAAGGAGGATGGATCACTGAGCAGCAAGGCTAGATCTTTCCCAGCCTGTAACACATCAAAAACTACATACTCAGTACAAGGTCATACCACTTCGGAAGCAGGACTGAATCTTTCAAAGCAGGAATCAGATTCATAGTTCATCATATTTACTTTTTAATCCTAACTGAAATTGCATGTCTCACAGTCACATGCCTGTTCACAGGGCTTTCTAGTTCTACACGCTCCATTTTCATAAAATATTTTGGAAACAGAAGTGACAGAAGACCCTAGACCACTCTCACTGAAGTGGCAGAAGTTTACAGAACCTTAAGAATGCAGTTGCTCCAACAGAACAGTACTCATCTTACTTCTGATCTTTGGAACGACTCAAAATTGTAGTGTAAGTCCCTTCGAAAGGCAACAAGAGATTTTTAGACAAAACTGACTTCTTCTGAGAGAAAACAGCTTGATCTAGACACAAAATCT
Organism: Cettia cetti; assembly: GCA_013401135.1. Taxonomy (NCBI): domain Eukaryota; kingdom Metazoa; phylum Chordata; class Aves; order Passeriformes; family Sylviidae; genus Cettia; species Cettia cetti. The sequence goes on from VZUI01078250.1 coordinate 40,185, forward strand.
TCTAAATAATTCCACTGAAGTTGCTCACTAACAAACTTAAGACATTTCCAATTCAACTCAAGTCCTCAGAAACACATCGTTCCTGCAACACCATATGAAAGCTGAAACAAGTTCCTTACGATGTAGCTGAATTGGGTACACTTTGCTGGTATTTGGACTGTAGACCATCTTAACCTCATTCTGAAAACCACGCTTATTGCCTAAGTTCCATTGAATGTTCTCTCCTCCATATGCCAGCCGCCACCCAGCAAAATCGATTGACAAATTTCCACAGAAGCCGGCTGCAAATTAAACTTCGGGAAGACTTCAAAACCTTCATCCTTCTCCACTTCCTCCTTCGAAAGCCATCTTCCCACCGACCAACAAACACGGTTATTGTCTACAGCAAAACGACGAGTTATAAAAGAAAAAAAAAAACCAAACAAACAAACAACAAAATAAAATAAAGCGAACCCAGGGTGGGTGGGTGGTTCGGCAGGTCGGCGGCTACCACGGCGAGCGATGAATGAAGCGGCCGCGGGGTATTTCCCGGAGCCCGGGGTGCCTCACCGCGGCCGGCGCCGGCACCGGGAGCGGGGAGAGGCGGCGGCCCCGGCGCTGCCCCGGCCGGGCGGGACGGGCTGCGGGTCACCGGC
>VZUI01078256.1:0-20344 GCA_013401135.1 Cettia cetti
CCCGGCAGCAGCGCGGCCCGGCGGGGGCGGCCCCGCGCCCCCTCAGCGGCGCCCGGGCGGAGCGCCGTGCGCCTCAGGGGCTCCTGCTGCGGCCGCCAGGGCTTCCTCTCCTGCCGCAGGTCTGCCTTTAATTCTTATTAGGAAATGCGGTTAAATGGACAAGTGTAAGATTTTGTCCCTTTCAGATTATTTCTGATGGCTCGCTGTGACGTGGATGTATAAATTGACGTTTGTCACTTTGCTGTTCTTCAGCACAGTTACAGCGCTGTTCAGGGTTTTTGCCTCAGCTGAGATAGTAAAACTGTGTTGTCATTGTGATGTGCTACTGGATAGATAAAATAAGCACTACATGGTAATGAAAGCTGTCGTGAATATATCAGTGAGCCTCATACTTTTCTATCTTTCCAAGTAATTCCCCCCTAGAAAACTGTGAGGTTTTTGAAGAACGGGAATAGAGTTGAGTCTGTGAATGGAATTTATGAAAATCTCATGTCCAGTGTTCCCAGCAGGATATACTTCACACTAAGGGGAGCAGCTTTCCTCTTGGAATTTTTCTGCCCCAAAACCAGTTTGGAAAGAAGGCTACACACAGCTAAAGAGTGTGCAGTGCAATCCCAGTGCAAGGGGAGAGCTAAAAAACCTCCTTCTCGACTACCTCCAGAGCAGAAGCCAGACAAAATGTGATCCAGAGGAAGAAGTTGTGTTGTTGGAAGTTTTTTGAGAGTTGCTGGGAGTTTGGGGTAGGGTTTTTTTTGTTGAGTCCTCTTTAATGCTCTGGGTTGGGAATAAGCACTGGTGAGGGCAGCAGCTGTGCAAGGACTTCAGGTGACATTATTAAAACAAAATAAATTTATGCATCATTTCTTCTGTGTGTTGTAGGAAAAGCAAATTATTGTTTATGATGTATGTGCTGTGATCTCAATGGTCTTTTTTTCCACATATGGAGTCCCTGGTTTTTTGGCTAAGTGGGATGTTGGTTGGTCTACTTAGCCAAAAATACCTCTTCAGACCGGCTTTGGGGAGAGAAAGAGTGGAGTGTTCTTTTTGTACATCATGATGGATGTCTTTGGCATTTCAGTCTGAACAGCAAATACCAAAAATCATGTCAGCAACACAGCCAGGATCCAGACCCCAATGCACTGAACCTTAGGCCCAGATAGGAGCCACACACTGAGAGCCTCCCTGTGAGCTTATTTTGCGGAAAAGGACCATGAGGCAGAAGAAGTGAGGGATGATGGGCATGGTCTTAGAAGGTACAAAACCCTCTGACACTTACTGGCTGACAGAGGCTGAGAAATAAAACTGCATGCATCATTTCCTGCAATTGATAGGAAAGCTCACACTTTTTTTCTGTGTGTAACCCACATACCTTGCTTCAAACACTGTTACTGTCATTCACAGAACACAGCCCATGTCCACTTGAAGGTTTTATTTTCATGGATTTCACACAGAACCATTAAGATCCCAAACTCAAGACACAGAATAAATAGCAGGGGGACAAAAATCAGGTTTTGCCCAATTTTAGTCTTCAGGCAATTGCATAATCAGAACAAAACTAGCACTCTAAGTGAAATAGTTCTGGCAGGTACATTTTGACAACGCTTTGTACCAGGTGGTGCTGGTTCATTGTGATTCCAGTAAGAAAGGCACTCAGATTCTAAAGTGTCACTTAAAATACCATTTATTGCAGCCAACATCATAAGGGAGAGAAGAGTGCAGATAACCTTACATTCCTTCAGGAACCCTGGGCTGTCCAGCATCTACCAGGTGCAGCACATCACGCAGATCCTGCCCATGGAAAATTTACACCATTTTGGTCATTCAAGCTATTACAGGGGTTTCCTACAAGGAAACAAGTCTATACATTGTCTCTATGGCCAAACATAAAGGATGTTCTCACCAGAACCCATTGCTGCCCTTTTCAGATAAACTTCAGGGCATGCAGGGGTTGTCATCTCAGGTACCGTGTAGGAGCTGCCCAAAAAATCCTGTGGGGCAATCAGCCAGGGAAATTTGTTCCCATGGGCCTGGAGGCCAGGCTGGACATTGAGCACAGCTCAGCACAAGCTGGGAAGTGACAGTCCTAACTTGCAGGGACCACTGATCCTCTCAGGACAGTGGGCTTCTGGCCAGGAGCAGGGCAGATGAGCAGAGAGCAAAGTCCACTGTAGGAAGTAATTCTAATTCTCATAGGTGATAAATCATAAGATTGGTTTTCTGTATGTGAGACTAGAATCATTCAGAGATTTCTGGTAAATTTATGCTTTAGAAATATCTTTTGGAGATGTTACAGTCTCCCAGTAGCACAGTCCATTGCCAAACACAGCCTGCCTTATTCACTGAGCATACCCTAACAGCCTTTCTCCCTTCCTTTTTCCTAGCCTTTTGCTCCATAGTTTATTCAGGATTTTGGAATCCACAAATATGCTCTTTCCTCAAGATGGATACTCTGAACTATATGATTAACATAAAAAATTATTTTGATTAAATTTCCTAATGAATCTGATTTGCTAACATTCTAGCTGTTACTATTACCAGAAACATCTGCCATCTTAAAATACATGTCTCCAACTAGAACACAGCTATTCCATTTAAGAAGGAAAAAGACAACTTTTATATATGCAGATAAGTTGGTAGCTGAGCACCCACAAGGTCACCAGTATACCCAGAACACCCTTATTAAAGTGCATTAAAATACAGTTAGGTTCTGTGAAAAGTCACTGAAGAAAAGCAATTGATGTAGTTCACACATGAATCTTCTACTGGCATGGGACTTAAACTCTACTTTGAACAGAGTTCAGTGATTTTTTTTTTTTTTTTTTTTTTTTTTTTTTTTTTTTTTTTTTTTTTTTGGCAGTTTGGATTTCTGGTAAAAACAGTAGAATGGAAAAACAAAACCAAAACAAAATGCCACACAAATTGTAGAAAACAGCAAAACCCCAACACATCCACACATATAAAAACCAACCAACCAACAACAACAAAAAAACAAACAACCAAACCAACGGACAAACAAAAAAAAAACCCAAAGAAAACTTCCACAAAAAAACCCACTAATACCCTGTGTGCTGCCTTTCATTTTATCATCATTCTTTTTGCTGGCTTCTGTTGTTCCTAATTTAAATGACATGCTAAAATCCTTTGCCAGAACAGGATTTGTTTTCCACTCAGAATATAAATAGTCCCATTCAGGTCACTAGGTTAGCAGCCCATGCTTAAATGTTTCATTAAAATGAGTGGTTTCTACAAGTCTCAGCTGCTCCAGCACTTGGTAAGTTAATAAGAGGATTCTTACAAGTTATGCATAGACCTAGTGCCTGATTTTATATAGTCATACTCATATTTAAATCCTCATTGTTTTTATAGGATTGAACTAACTGAGCAAAACGAGTTAAAGTGAAGTTCGTACACAGACAAACTTGCTGTGGAATGAAACCTTTGTTTTTTATGCTTACCCAAAATAGCTTTAACAGAGTTACAGGACTAACTGCATCCACACCCAAAGTGTGAGTTATTTTAAGAAACCCTTCTATTTTGATGTGCTAGTCTGGATCTTTGCTTATCAAAGATTTTACATTCTGAACCTTTGAAGATAAGATTGACATGTAGTCCATTAAACATTAATTAACAGCAATCCCACTTAACCAAGAAACCCTTGATAGCACTACATGAAATCTAAATTGCTTGCATGATACAAAAGCAAGTTCTGATGCAACTTCACATACTTCTGCTTTTCCTGAAAGTTGTCTGAGAGCTCAGCAACTTCATTTAAAATCTCTGTCTATTTTAATTTTGTTTCCTCACCACAGTTAAAAACATGACTGAGGGGAGGGAAAACTGGCTCGGTCTGACAGAGTGACTCACAGTTTCAGGAAGGAGCTTTAGTTAGACCCTGCTGAGCTCAGCCTTGAGGGGTCAATCACTTTTCTCTTGGTCCTCTTTGCAGAAGCTTAATTACTCCTTGTTAGCCAAATAATAAGTATTTGTCAGGGAAGTTCTAACCAGAGGAAAGATTATGCACTTGAACCGTTACTAATTTTGTTTTATGCCACTGAGTCAGTTAAACTGACATCAAGGAAAGAATTCCAGCACTTCAGTTTTCTGCTCATTGTTAGCCCAGGGAAAATCTTCCCAGCCTTGGCTAGACCAGTCATTTTCATTCTCCACAGGAAAACTAAATAGAAGCAAACTGAAATTGAAGACCATTAAACCATCTTTGCAGCAAGCAGTGTTTCCAGTATCTGCCACTTCACAGCAATGTTTCAGGAAAAAATAAAACTGAAGCAAATGCTAGTGTTTATTATCAATGTGTTAGTCTCTGAATAGACTATTCCTGCCCTAAAACATCTCAAGGAAACATTGGGGGAGAGAAAAAAGCAGTAACTATATTTGACGTAATAGCATGACCCAATCCTCAAGCCATCTGAGGACTTTTCTGTTATTTTAAAATACTTCAGTAGTTTTAGCTGAAACAGGAAGCAGCATTAGATGCTGAATCAGAATGGCAGTTTAGTCTCTCCTAAAATTAAAAAAAAAAAAAAAAGTGAATTTTCCATTCACTTCTAAGACTTTCAGAACAGTCTTTAAAGGGATTACAGCAAGGCACACCTATTTCACTATAGTTTTCTACAATTTATACACTTGTGGACAATACATGCATTTTTATTTAAACTTCAGAAAACAAACATAATGCAGGGGTAAAACACCAGGTAACCTTTCAGTTTCTCCCTGGTAACACACACCTTACTCTATACTTGTCACTGATAAGGTATTTCTCACCAAGTTACAGGATTCACCATAGAGAACAAAGTGCCACAGACACCTCACATGCAGAGGGGAAGTGGAAATTCAGTCCCATGTATGCTGCAGATAACATCTTTTGGGATGGAAACTGGAAAGAGAAGGAGCCAATGGAAAAAGCCATTTAAGCAGGGTTAATGTAGAAGACAGTCAGTCAGAATCATGGAATCTTTAAGGTTGGAAAAGACCTCCAGTATCATTGGGCTCCCCGTTAAACCCAGAGCTCCCATGTTCACCACTAAACCATTTCCCTCAGTGCCACATCCACACGTGTTTTGACTTCCAGGGATGGTGGTTCCACCACTTCCATGGACAGCCTGTTCTAATCAACCTTTTCAGTGAAGAAATTTCTCCTGATGTCCCATCAGGAAACCTCTCCTGGAGCAGCTTGAGGCCATTTCCTCTTGTCCTATCGCTGGTACGTGGGAGAAGAGACTGATCCCCACCTGCCTCCTTTTAAGCAGTTGCAGAGAGCAATAAGGTCTCCCCTGAGCTTCTTTTTCTCCAGGCTAAAGACCTCCAGCTCCCTCAGCTGCTCCTCATAGGACTGGGCACAGCCCTGGGGGTGAGGCCTTACCAGTACAGGGGGACAGTCAGTGCCCTGGCTCTGCTGGCCACACTATTTATGACACAAGCCAGGATGCCCTTGGCCACCTGGGCACATCCTGGCTCATGTTCAGCCACTGCTGACCAGCACCCCCCAAGTCCTGTTCCCCTGAGCAGCTTTCCAACCCCTCTGCCCACAGCCTGTGGTGCTGCCTGGGGCAAGACCTGTCACTTGGCCTTGTTGAACCTTATACAATGGCCTTGGCCCATGGTCCAGCCTTGACTCAATGTCTACTAGATCAAAAGGAGTTTAAAATCCCAAGTGCTAACGTGGATCAAATATCCATGGGGAGATTCTGCCCTGAACATCTTAACACCTAAGTGGATGAGAGTGAAAAGAGGCAAGAGCTGCAGAAACATCTCACCTAAGGTTGGTGAGACTACTAAAGGTTGGGAATAGCAGGCATTTCTCTCATTTCCCTAACCCTATCCTGCCAAACACCTTTGCTAAAATACTTTCATTAGTGGTTCCTTCTGCTGTTTGTAAATCAATTGATGAACAAATCTTCTCCATCGAGATGCAGGCTGAACAGGTAGAATCTTCCTGTGTGCAAATTCAGCAACAGCAGCAGGTTTTATGTTAGCCCACTTGTCTGGCGGCAACCTGAGGGATACACAAAAGATCATTAATTAGAGTCAGGCCACTTAGTCTGCTTTCATCTTGAGTCAAACAGAAATCAGTTTAGACCAGCATGATAATTCAGATGTCGTGCTAAATGCTTATACTAGGTATTGTAAGGGAGTCAAATGACAGGCAAAAAAAAAATCTTTGAAACCAATGCTTCAGCTTTTTCAAGACTTTCCAGAATCTCAAGTTCATTTTTAGGCGTGCACAATCTCAGATCTCTGAGTAACGTGTTGAACAATAATAAATTGCTTCCTGTTTAATTAGGCACAGCAATATTCTCTCCTCGGGGCACCTCCCTTTCCCCTAACCCAATTCCATTATACTTTGGGAAGATAGAATCTTCATCCAATTCCAACTCTTGGACAGAAGCAGGACCTCTGTTTCCTGAGAGCTGTCCTGCCCAGTTTCCTCCTGCTTTCTCTGTGCTGTGTTTCTGGAGCTGAGACCCTTTGGTCGGCTCGGCAGCGCTCCCTCAGAGGGTTCCAGGCTTCTCTGGAGGAAGGGAGGGCTCAGCAGGCCACAGCCCTGGTTTGACTCTGCTGGCCCTGTTCAGAGCCCAGTTGCAGCAGGGATGTTTGTAGGAAGCACACACAGAGGTTTATTAAACACCAAACCACATATATGGACACGTTGTGAGGGTGCCTTTTCCAAGCCTACACAACCAAAGGGGGGACTGGGGATGAACAAATTAAAGGACGCTTACCTGAGCTCCTGCTGGCAAGAATGCTCAATCACTGCTGCAGAACAAGATAACGCCTTCTAACAATCGGGGTGGGGTGTCATTCCAGCACACAAAACACTTCAAAGACAAAAATTCAGTGCACAGTTAACAATTTTGTCCAGCAGGTGTTGCTGGAGACTACAAAACACATTCAGGCAAAGTCCAGCTGGCCAGCTTTTAGGAGGGTGTCAAACACATGGTGCTCCCCTGCCCCAGATCAGCAAGGACAGAGTGCCTAAGTATACTTTTATTCATGAAACTTTTCAATGTTATAAAGTAATGGCAAGCTGGGACATTGAAATCCTACTTTGGAATATACAAGCAGTGCTTAACTCCATTTCTAAGTGGAGGTAAAACTTGTCTGTAACTTCCAGAATAAGCCAACTTGACAGTAAGATTTCAGGTTCTACATTTTAGTAATTCAGATCCATTCCAGCTAATCGGGCAACATGATACTTGGAAACTGAAAAACTAACTCAACCCAAACTATATAAAACCCTAGACAACTGCTGTGTAGGGATATCTTACCAAAACCAAAAAAAAACATACAAAAATTACCTCCAATTGTATTTCAAGTAATGGAAAATGTAATGGCAAAAATAGAATTTCATGTAGTATTTGAACACCAGATGTGATTCAATATTTTTTGAATACCATTCATGATTCAATTCAATGGCTTAGTCTACAAACCCATCAGTATTTCTACAGACAATGGAAAGGTTTGAATTGCAAGATGAATTATTCAAACAGTGAATCCGTCCTTGATACTTCAAGTTCATTTTTCAGTGTTAAATAGTGTCATGTCTTTACAGGAAACTGAGTCTGTAGGAGCTTTAGTCCATCACAGCACCCAGTTCTCGGTCAGAAGATGCAGAAAGACTGAGCAAGACCAAGCTGGTAGTGTTGTCCAGTAATGCATCATTAGAAGATGGAGAAGACAAAGGAGCAGACAGATGTCTAGAGGAGGTGAAGGTATGAAATACCTGCTTTCAAATGTTTTTGCATTCACTTTGACTTCTTCATGAAGTCATGTAGTCGGAACAAAAAATGTTAAGCTTTGGAAATTTAAGCTAGATGAATTAAGGAGAAATACGGATAAACATTAAATGAAGGTATTTTGAAGAACACGTTTGCTATCCAAGTCTCACTTGCTTCTAAAATTCAGATAAAGTTTTCCTCTTCAGGTGCTGAAGCTCATCCTGTTACACCATGCTTGGTTGAATCTCAACTAGTATCCAACTCTACATTTTTGCAAGAGGTGAGAAGCTTCTTCCACCTGTAAAGGCAACTTGCTCAACTACAGACAAGTTGGCCCCAAGTCTTGTTTTTGAATAATTTGTAAGCTACCAAAATTACTGTAAGATTGTTCCTGTTAAAAAAAGAAACCCCTTTTAATGTCAGTAAAAATAGATACCACCTCTTACTCAGTAAACATCTGAATCATGAATCACTGGATGCAGGGAATATTCATGGGAAGCATTAGCACTCACTTCCCAAATTCGCTGCTCCTTCCCACTAGCCATTGTTGCAGATAGGATTCACTGCCTCACCATCTGCATCAGAAAGGCTCATGAAAACTCAAGATAAAATTTCACTCTCTTACTGCTCCCATACACCACTTTAGGACCCTTCAATGCCTTTGTAAATACTGTCCTTGGCACACAGGAAAAAGTTAAAACATCTCAATCACTCCAGTGCCATGGTTTAAGCAGGGTACCCCTTCAATGGCACACAAAACCTGTGACCAGCACTGGAACAGACCTACTGAATTCTTTAGGCTGGAAAATACCCATAAGATCACGGAATCCAGCTGTTAACCCAGCACTGCCAAGTCCACAACTCAACCATGTCCCTAAGTGCCACATGCACACAGCTTTTAAATAACCCCGGGGATGGTGACACTGCCACTTCCCTGGGCACCCTGTTCCAGTGCTTGACAACTGTTTCAATGAAGAAATGGTTTCTAATATCCCATCTAAATCTCCCCTGGCACAACTTGGCACTGTTTCCTCTTGTCCTATCTCTTGTTACTTGGGAAAAGAAGCCCACCCCCATCTGGCTATAGTGTCTCTTCAGGCAGTTGTAGAGTGATAAGGTATCCCCTGATGCTCCTTTTCTCCAGGCTGAACACCCCCAGCTCCCTCAGCTGCTCCTCATCAGACTGGGCACAGCTCTCGAGGCGCAGCCTCACCCGTGCCCAATCCAGGGGACATTCCCTGTCCTGGCCCTGCCAGACTCGCTCTTGCTGATCCAGGCCACGATGCCGTTGGCCACCATTGGCCAGGCTCACGTTCAGCCTGTGTTGCAGCCCCCCCGGTCCTTTCCTTCTGGGCAGTTTTCCAGCCACTCCTCCCCCAGGCTGTAGCACTGTCTGGGGTTGTTGTGACCCAGGGTAAGGATCTGGCACTTGGCCTTGTTGAAGCCCCCTGTGGTTGTGTCCTCAGCCCTTTCACTGATCCAGCCTATCCAGATCCCTCTGCAGAGCCTTCCTGCCCTCCAGTAGATCATCACTGCTGCACGACTTGGTGTCATCTGCAAACTGAGGGAGCCTTTGGTCCTCTCACCCAGATCATTGATAAAGTCATTGAACAGGACTGGGCCCCGCAGTGATCCCTGAGGAACACCACTGGTGACCAGCCTCCAGCAGGACACAGCTCCATGCACCACCTCCCCAGCACACCAAGCAATTCCTTACCCAGCCAGGAGCACAGCTCTCCAAGCCCCCAGCACAGCTTGTTTGCTCAGCAATGCCTCTACTGATGCTGCAGGCCTCTGAAAATGGGTGGAGCACAGAACTGTAATAGGTATAACAAATCTTTTTACACACTTTGTAGAGACACAAAGGCCTAAGTTCACTGATCACTCACCAAATGGTATTTCTGACTGTTTAGAAGTATGCTTAAAGTCTTGCTTAATGTAGATGAACATTAAAACACTGCAACAAAACCATATATTTAAAATTCTCTCACAAACAAGACAGGGCTATCTTATTAAGTAAAAACCTAAAGGTAATCCAGCATATGAATTTTTACTGATAACTGCATATTCAGTTATCAGTAAAATATGAGTATTCATATTACTTAAACCAATACTCTGAATTTCACTGTCATATGACTAGAACTGCAAACTCTTATTTTCTGCTAATTGCAAAGCTGAATTTTAGGAGTCCATGGAATTCAGACACAGCTTCTCTGAGTCACCTGCAGCTCTAATACAAGGTAAAAGCTTCCACAATAGACTGATCTATTAAGCCTTTATTTACTGTGTCTCTCCTCTTTACATGCATCATCCATGCCACAGAACATGCCATTGTTGTGTTCCCGAAATATTCCAACTCCTCCCATCGTTCTCTTCCCATTCTCATCAGTTCCTGCATTTTTTACCCTTACCTCAGACCCAGCTATTTCTTCACACAGTTTCTATTCCTCCACCAACAGTAAGGGTTCCACTTCTTCAAAGGGTTTGAATCTTTCCCAATGCAATCCCATTCCTGAGGCTGCAGAGACAGACTCCTGTGGACACTAACACATGGTCTAGGATCCTTCTCTCCTAACTATCAGCAGGTGTCTTATCTCAGTCCCACTCTCACGAGAGGGAATCACAAGCATTAGGCCTGAGTGGGAAGCAGATCTCATCAGGACTTGCCACGGTATATTCCCAACTCAGTATTTTATTTCTGTAACCACAAAGTTAAGTAAGTGTTACACAATATTAAACAAACAGAACTTTTTAACTTTAATATTCAAATTCAACACTAGTAAGAACAAATAGAGCACAAAAGGGAAACATTGTTTGATGTAAAATGAATGAAGAGACAAGCCAGTAATCACAACAGTTCTGTCAGCCTAGGTTCAATAACAGCACCGGTTCCACGGCCACATTCTGTTCCACATTTTGAAACTTCAAACTGAATAGTTAAGCTGTGTCTGTTGGCATCCCAGACTGCAGTTTCTGTATAGTACACTATAAGCATGATCAAACTTATGTACATAAACAATGAAAAACAACCTGAACACACTAAACAACTATTTACAAGTAATCCAACATAAAAAGAACCAAACATACAATAGTCTCAAGAATGGGCAAGTGAAGAAAATATGAACATTCAGAGAACCTTATTAGAAAGAAGAACAAAACATTAATAGCAAAGACATTAACAATTACACTACACTAATACAGAGTCCAAATATTAAATTGGTGCATTCTTTCACAATGCACTAGCTTTGAGAGAAAAATGCTGCCTTCACTAAAATGCAGCTTACATTTGTTTCACTTAATTGCTTTAACAAGAAGCCTATTAACACAAGAATGATTGTTTTAATGCTACAGTTTACAGCAAGGACATTGAACTAAAAATAGCAGCAGTTCCACATGGCACTTAATTCCACAGGTTCCTAAGCTGTGGTTTATGCAATGCCTACAAAGTGCTCCCAGTTGAATACACAAATAAAATTCACAAGTCTACCTGACATCAGGTAGATTGACTGTAGGTGGCCTTAAAGCCTGTCTTTCAAAATTTATTCCCCCTCTGCTCCAAAAAAAAGAAAAATTAACTATCAAAGTAAGGCCGCCTCCCTCCTTCTTAAAAGATTAGGGATATCGCTTCTTATTACAATGCTGTAACACTACAAAGCAGCACACCACTATAGTGGTTAACCCTGGGACAACGTAACATCTAACAGTGTAACCGAAAGGCTTATGGAATAACATCCAGGAGAGTAACCGAGTCCATTAACTCAAATGGTTCATATAAAATCAGCCACAGAGTACAAGTGAAAACCCAGAAGCAATAGGCGTAGAAGTGGTGATATTGATCACGGCACAGGATCAGCGTCACCGGTCTGGCAGGAGGAGGCTGCGGGGTGTCTGCAGCTGCTCTGCACTCCACGGTCAGTAGATGGTGAGGCTCAGGGAGCGGTTCATCTTCTTCCCGATGAGCCGCGACGGCCGGTTCTGTGTCGTGGACCTCGTGGTCATCCTGTCCGTGAACAGCGCTCGCTCCTCGGCCGCCGCCTTCGCCATCTGGGCCTTCTTCAGCTCTCTGCAACACAGGGACACTGTCACAGCCCCAGGACCCACAGGGTGATCACAGCCAGAGAGAGCAAACCCACTACAGCGGGTCACAGGTCAAGACTTTAGGTCAATTTGAGGTCAAACTGAGAGCATGATGATTCGCATCCACCTGTTTCCAAGCAGAGGGCAGAGGTGGGGATGCTCATTACTTGTCTAGATATTCTTTCTTTTGAAAAGCAAGGGAAGGAAATTAAAAATTGACACAACTGGGATTCTAGTTACAGCCTGTTAGGAACAGCTCAACACTTCAACTACCAGGACACAGCAGGGTGCTTTTACTTCCTAGCACAAGCCACATGTTAAGTCAGAGTTCATGACCGAGGCTTGCCCAAAGGAAGCGTATTCAGCCACACCTGATCTTCCGTGGGAGAGTCAGACACTCAGATGGACCCAGGTGTGGGTGGGTAACTGGCAACAGGCAACTCAGGAAGCATCCTTTCCCTTTTGCATACCCACATCAAAAGCTGATCACCACCTCCCTGTTTTTTGCCTAACAAAAATGGCAGCCTGCAAGGCAGAGTCACTGAAGGCAGCACAGGCCATTGCCCCTGTGCAACATTCTGCCAACTGTTCTCTTTCAGAGAATTATCATTACCCAGGCCGAGGACAAAGTTAAATCAAACTCAGGATGAAACTATAAACAGTCCAACTAAAGAGCACAGCTATCTTTATAAAGGTTTCCCCCATAGACTGCTTTTCTCCTTTCTTCCAATACTGACATACGGCTAAGTCTCAGCCTTCCCCCGTACTCTCTTCCTTCCACCATCTCAAAGTATCCATTAAAAAACTCTCTACTCTTAAGAGCTAGTAGCTGTAATCTCACTTCACATCTAGCTACCAAGCAAATTCAAATTTTACAAGCTTGCTGCATATTGGAGTAGTTTTAAGCTACATATTTTAGTTTAATAAGCAATTCCCATTCTTGTAAGCCGAAGTATTATTCATTAACACCCGTGCCCCATCTGATCACCCCCACATTAACACTGTGCCAGTTCACTGAAAGAGAATACAACCACTTTTCAGTTCTCTTCCTTGTGAGCATCAGTCACAAATACACACACGTGCTCGCCCAACCACCACACCATTACCAGCAAATTAAGTTTCACAATATTCTTCCACTCTTCCCTAGAAGTCTTGAGTTCTTGCCTAGAAATCTTGAATTCCTCCTTCCTCTGAAGAGGGCAACACAGTAGAAAAGCTGAGTTGCCTTAAAGGATTCTTTTCACTTAAGATGCCTTACACACAAAAGTGGTATTTTAAATGGTTCAAATGCAGATAAGAAAAACCAAACCCCCATCATTCAAGATGTACGACTCAAAAATCAGTGTTCTATATTGCCTCATAAAAGCCTGCCTATTATGCATAATACATGCAAAGATAACTGCAGTGAAAGAGTCAGATGGCTGCTTATTAATTTACTTTCCCTGAAGCTTAAGCAGAAATCAGACTTTCCTAAAGGGAATCTCTTCTTCCAAGCTTTAATTCAGAGTGAGTGCTTGAGCCAGGGGTAGGACAAGATGACCTCTGGATACAAATGATTCTCCAGTGACCCAATAACACTTCTGTGTACAGGTCAAATTAGTCCAATAACATTCCTGATGTGCCATTTAAGTTCAAAACAGGTCATTTAAGTCATTTTTCTGACATTTCAATGCACAAATGACCTAGGAAAACACCGACTCAAATCATACAGATGGTAAGCTAGGCTATGCCTATCACAAAAGTGTGCACTGTCCTGAAACATTTGTTTAAAACCATAACGTTTTGTATGCCTTGAATACTAATAATGCTGTTGAGATTCCCTTAGAGTGTTCAAGCAATTCTTCCTGTGGAGAAAATTCCTTTTAAAGTTCCATGACCCACTTTGTACTCTCAGGTACGCACATGCATACAGATTTGTGGATCTCACCCACAAACAAGGACACTCCTGTTTTATCATCGCTCTCAGGTGAGAGCCTGTCAGAAATGAAGCCCTGCTGAAGGACCCCAAGGACCTACTTACTTCTGCAAGAGCGAGTTCTTGAATTTTTCAGCGTTCAGCTCTATCCGGAGCTGCTCCGCGCTCTTCTTTGCGGCAGAGAGAAGCACTGAATGCTTCACTAGCGCCACTGCTGAAGGCCTCTTCTCAGGATCAGGATTAATCATAACCTTGGGGAAAAAAGAAAACAAGGCATCCTTGTTAAGGCCAGCAAGACAATAAATTACACTTAGCAGTGAGTCACTAGTGCAGGAGCTCTTACTTTTAGTAAGTCTAGTAATTCTTGAGAAAGCACTTGTGGTAGTCTGGGCAGCTTTCCTTGCCGAATTTCATGCCACTGGTCCCCATTAGTTGGAAGTGGTTCAGCCCCAGCAGCACAGACAACAGTCAGAGCGAGAGCAAAAATATCTGCTTTTGGCAGGTGAGTGTAGTTCTTGAAAAGAAAAAAGAAAAAATAAATTCACCTTTTTTTTCCTAAAGGAAACAGCATGCAGGCCTAACATGGCTGTTTCCCACAAACAGAACAGTTACCTCTTGTAGGACTTCATTTGCAAGGAAACGGCTGTCACCTTCTTCCACCTGAGGACTAGAGACTCGAGTTACATGGCCCAGGTCACCTGCAAGGAGAGGGGAAAGTTACTTTCAGAAGACAACGAGATGATGCAGTTCCTTTGCACACAAGTGTGCTGTGTCTCACCTATTTTAAATATGACTCTATCAGATGACCAGTCATCATCATCACCTTCCTCTAGAGTTATACTTGGGACTGATGTTCTAGATATGAAAATGTTACCTGAAAAAGAGCAGAATTGTTAAAAGGAACATTTCTGTACAATTTCTACTTGACCTAGTTTCACTACAGTTTGCTTTAGCCATGCAGAAGTTTTATTTGTATATATACTCTGTTCAAAGAGTGAGAAGCTGTAACTGACTTGCTGTGGCCCCTCTGCTGGGACGGCAGCCAAGTGTTATGCAAGTAGAGTTAATTACACAAAAAGGACCAAAGATAAACTCAACAGTTTAGGTCTGCTGGCCAATTTTATAACCGACATCTTTGTGCTCCTATTCAGAACTTCAGGGAAGAATTTACAGTTAGTAAGGTGTGGCTAACTGTTCATTTTTCTACAGCAGATTAAATGAACTGAGAAGTTGTCAATAAAGAGTAAAGCAGTTACAAACTTACTAGGTTTGATATCCATGTGTACCAGGGACATTGAATGAATGTACTTTAAGCCTCGAGCCACTTGAAGCAGCAGGTCCTTCAGTTCTGGTTCAGTAAAGTAACGCATATTCCTGTAATTTTCACTTATGGCATCTGCTAAACTGCCACCTGAAACAACATTTTAAAAAAGTTATTTTTTTACATCAAACAGCCAACAAAGTAATGACAACTAGCTCCCAAAATTAAGTGAATATATCACAAAGAACTTGCTGGGAATATACAGTAAGTGTAAAATACAGTGCTGTATCCTCTTTTTAGCCATATAACAATACAATAAAATTCTCTTCTCCTATAGTTGTCACACAAACTAACAGCATATCCACACAAGGGAAAGGGCTTTCTCTCTCTTTCAAATCTCTCTCAGGGCATCAATAACAGCAAAATGCTTCAGAAGACAGGTTCAATCTCCCTTTTTAATGGAAACACTAGCAATTTTCTCTGTTCCAGCTTGTATTGTACAGAAGAAAGAACAGTTCTGCTGCTCATAAACACCTCACAGTAACTCCAGTATGCTTGGACATGCACGACTTGGTCTGCAACTTTGTACAGTGTTTGCTTCACCTATCTGATACACCTTTTCCAGAAAGGAATATCAGTAAATTGAAAGACAGCATGAGCTATGAGTAGGGTAAGCAATTCTTAACCAGTGTTAGGAGCTGTATGTCTTCTTTACTTACCATTGCAATATTCATTCTGTATAAGCATGTGATCATCTTCTGCCCATGCAGAGTAGTACCTCACTACATGAGAATGCTGTCCCAGAACTGCATGTGCATAGACCTCTCTTAAAGCATTCTGCCTGTTAGTCACATAAAACAACAGCACATGTGAGTATTGTGAGGTGAAATTAGCACAATTTCTTATTACAGTAAGTATTTCTAATTAAAAATCTTCCTAGTTAATTCTGCAGCACCCTAAGCTAGATTTGTACTTATGTCCAAACAGCTAAAATAATTTACATGATATTAAAAGACTTAATATATAGAACATCCAAAAAACAGAGTTTGGTGTGGGAGCCATACTTCCATTACATACTTGCCAACCAGGAGCAATAGCAAACTTTGAGATGCATGACTGAAGTTTCAGGGAAAAGATAAAAGTGCTCATAAGTCAATCTTGACTGAACTCAACATTCCCTAAACTGTAAGTCTGGTATGCAATTTTGTACAACTTGGACTTGTGGGGTTTTATATTATCAGTATTTGAACACACTATTGTGTGTTCAAATACTTATAAACTCTTTGAACAACTATTCCCCACACTACTGAAGTGTGGGGGAAAGTCCTGAATCACAGGCTCATTCACAAATGCCAAAAAAATACCCTCAACCTGACTTAACTCCTCTGCATGTCACTCAAGCTGACAAGGATGAGGACTCAGTTGGGAGGAGTGCCTTCCTTTTATCTCTCAAAGAATCAGCTTTGCAAGGAAGCATTATTCTCACTTTGAGAGCAATCTGTTTCCACACAGAACACTGGGACAAACATCTGGCAGGAGAGAGGCCAATCAGCCTTTTCTCCCAGGTACTGCACAGCCTGGGGGGTGGGTGGGGAAGAAAAAAAAATCATGTGGGAGAAGAAACACCAAGAGAAGACTTCTAAGTTTTAAGAGCAGGGAGTACTCACTCGTCCACAGAGCCAGCCAAGGGTTTCTTGGATCGTTTTATTGCATAGATGCAGCCATCCAGCCTCTTCACACACTTAAACACGGAGCCAAACTCACCGGATCCAATCTTCTCCAATTCATGGAATTCGGTTGCATACCGTGACTTCATGTTACTTTCTGTTATTGTTATCCTCTGCAAAGATTTCCAAGGAAAATATTTAGATCTGCAGATACACAAACTGCTAAAATTAGTACCAAGGTTTAAAGATTAAGTACCTTAGCAGGTCTCATGGTTTCCTCTTCAGGCTCTCCATCGCTTGGTTCCATGTCCTCTCCACAAGAGCTGAAATTCACACCAGAAATAACATGGTTTAAGTAAAGTTAAAACTGAGGCACAGAAGCTGTTGAATTTTTCTGAGATCTAATTCTCCCATTCTAATTTTAGTTAGCTAATTGAACACTAGACATCTGTAAACAGAAACCCATAAAACTGCCATGCTAGTATCTTTGTCATTTCTTTCTTCATATTTCATACTTGTATTTAAGGCATTTTTTTCCTCCTCAAGAAGAGTGTGCATGGCCCATTCCATGAGGGGA
The DNA here is from genome assembly GCA_013401135.1 of Cettia cetti. Lineage (NCBI taxonomy): Eukaryota > Metazoa > Chordata > Aves > Passeriformes > Sylviidae > Cettia > Cettia cetti. The sequence continues at coordinate 17,231 of VZUI01078256.1, forward strand.
AAAAGGCCACTACATAGCCTAGTCTATCCTCCCTGTAAAGCACTCACAGGATCTAGTGCTAAATTATTATTTCGTGATATCATACATCTTGAAGCATATACTTTAAGAGCTGTATTATACATTGCCAACAATCTGCAAGCAAAAATACTTTCTTAGAAGCAATTTGTAACAAAATTTTTGCAGTGAAAAGTAGTTCTAAATACAAACGTAACTAAGCTACAAGTCACTCACTCATTCCAGTGTATCCTCTTCCTCCTCCGACATTTGCCTTCAGAGTTGTGAAGGAACATGGAATCGGGAGTGAAGGGATTGATGTTCACATGAGGTGTTTGTCTAAAATCTTCTCCTTGCTTCTCCGATTTCCCAACATTCATGAACAGTGAGCCCCCTCGAAGTTTGACTGAGCTGGAGCCTAAACCTTGTGCTTTAGAAAGCAAACTCTGTATTTAAAAAATAAACAAACAAAACAAAAACATTTGTAGCCATTTACAGCCTTGATATTGCCTTAGACATTAAACAGTCATGTCACGTCTGAAGCCGTTATTACAATATTGTCTAATTAAAGTTAGCAAAAGCTGTTAAAATACCTGCATTTCCATCAAAAATTTTCTAAGAAACTATTATGCTTTGTGCTCTACACAGAAACAGTTCAAGTAAACGAGTATTTAAATTATTTTTAAAAGATAGGAAATATGATTATGACAAAAATCTTTTTCTGTCTTTAATCATTTTATCACCTAAACTTCTTGGACAAATCTGTCCATTAAATTAACTCAGGTGAAACTCAAGCACAATCGTGTGCTGTATCACCATCATTTTCACATGCATGGTGGGGAAGCCAGATCAGACACGAAAAAATCTTTGGTTTCTACAAATTTAGGTGACAATCTTAAAAAATTAACTAATGCAACACTGAATATTGATGGACTGGTGCATTTTCCTGAGCCTACCAAAAACGGTTCAAGAATTGACAGCATGGCTGCACTGTCAGTTAAATATCCAAAACTGATTTTCTGGGTGGTAATTTGCCAGACCAGGTATTTTCCAGGCACATGGTGAAACCTCTCCCAGTTACACTGAAAAGTCTGCACCTGAGTCTCCTTCATCCTGGTGAGGATGCCGATGACTGGATCACAAGCAGGAGCATCACCTTATCCTAACAACAAAATAAAGATTTGACAGGACTAAAACGATTGGACAGGACCAAACCACCGTGGGGAAGAACACTCAGTACATGGGAATCTCAACTGCAATCCTCAAATCTGCACTAGAGGAAGACCTGTGCTTCTCAGGTCACGCTTCTGTACTTCCACTGGATCCCTGAACAAACTGATTCTTCCAAAGATAACCTATGTAGAATCTGGGTACCTAATTTAAGAATCCCACTGAACTGCTGCGTTAAGAGCTTGTTTTTTAGTATCACATTCCACAAAACTTTTGCATCTCTGACGCATCTGCTCCTGGCAAGGTGTAAAATCATCACCAATTTGACCTTTTACAAACTTGTACCACTGCTTTTTACCAGTGAAACCTCACTGGAGATGGAAGCTGTAGAAAACCAATTAAGAAGGATGCCTTCCTCGCACCTTAAGTCCGTTGTTTTCCGTCTATAGTCCATAGACCCCTGGGAGATTATCCCCGGGGATTATCCCAGGATTACTTCTAAAGGGCTATATGAAAAGTAATGAAGAAAGAAAGCCAATTATCACTAGATTTAAATTGACTATACGGGATTTAACACAGCGTCGAGTTCAAAAGTTGAAATGCCTTCCAGAAGTCTGTTATTGACAGAGTTAAGAGCTACCCCATCTCTCCTCTAAACTTTGGACTCGATCACTTTAACAGCGTTGACTGCTCAAACAGCCTTTCCCGTTTGATGCAGGAGTGCAGCGCTGAAGCAGCGCCGGCACACGGCACGACAGCAGCACTCCAACACGACAGGAGCGCAGAATCCATCAGGCTGGAGAAGCCTTCTGGGATCATCGAGCCCTGCCTGTGAGCCAACACCGCCGTGTCACCCAGACCACGGCACTGAGCGCCAGGTTCAGTCTTTCCTTAAACACCGCCAGAGGCGGTGACTCCATCACCTCCCAGGGCACTCCATTCCGATGTCTCATCACCCTCCCTGTGAAGAAATTCCTCCCAGGATGTGCCAGCTCACCGAGGGACAAGCAGGATCACACCTCAACTCGAGCTTTAACTTTTTGGCTACACCCCTACCAACGCCCACTCGACTCTCAATCACTTACTTTAGGAGTTTTAATACTCTACGCTCGCGCTTTTCAAATATACTTTCCACAAACAAAACACTGCCGAACTCAGAAAACTTTTTTTGTTTATATACGACCAGTACATAAGTAAGGGGCTTGTCCCGTGTCCGTGTCCCGTCGGGAGGCGGCGCCGCCCGGCCCCGCCCCGCCCCGGCCGGAGCCCCCGGCGCGGTCCCGAGCGGCGCCCCCGCCGTTACATAACGGACCGGCCGGGCCCGACCCCGCCCCGGGCTCACCTTGGGCGTGTGCGGCGTGTCGAACAGGCGCAGCTTGCGCAGGGTCTTGTGCGGCGGCGTGCCCGGGTAGTCGGGCAGCGGCGAGCCGGGCTCCTCGCCCCGCGCCCCCCGGTACCCGCCGGCCGCCGAGTGCGGCGGGGAGCGCTCGCAGCAGCGCCGGCCCTTGTGCGGGGCCAGCGGCGAGGGCGAGTCGAGCAGGAAGTAGGCTCCGGGCGACTTGACGGGCGAGGAGCCGAAACCCTCCTCCTCCCACGAGTCTCCCTCGTCCGGCAGCGGCGCCGCCGCCGGCTCCATCTCCTCCTCCTCCAGCAGGGGCGGGTCGCTCCGCGCCGGGGTGCGCGCGGCCGAGAGCGGCGAGTCCGCCTCCTGGAACGCCGAGTCCTCGCCGGTGCTGTTGGCGCTGCTGTTGCCGCAGCCTTCCTCCTCCTCCTCTTCCTCCTCCTCCTCACAGTCGCTGTGGCCGCTCAGGAACAGCAGCTTCTGCCGGATCGGGGCCGCCGCCCGCCGGGCCGAGACGCGCCGCGGCGGCGCCGCCCGCTGCAGGCTGAGGAAGCTCATGGCGGCCGCTCCGCCCGTGCCGCTCCGGCCGCTCCCGCTGCCCTGCCCGC
>VZUI01078276.1:0-20019 GCA_013401135.1 Cettia cetti
GCCTTCCTTGTACCAATTTGAAAGCTTGTATTGTTGGTAATCCTGCCTGACAGCTCCTGGGAATGGATGTAACATTTTCAATGGTAAGTGGGAGGCATCACTGGCTGGGAGAGGCAAAGCTTGTGTAGTTAGAATCATCTGTGTCATCATGCTGTTCTGTCATCTTACCTGCAAAGGGCCCTTGCAGATAAGATAACAGAGAACACTCTGCATTTTTATTAAACTGAGAAGGGGGAACTGTAACAGACATATCTGCCCAGATGATTTGGCTCAACAGACACCAGCTCAACCAGCTTAGCTCAAAGTAACCAAGTCCCTGGACACAAAAACGATATGTTGGATTCAAACCCAGACAGAGGACCTCAGCCAACCCCTTTGAAGCACCGATACACCCATATCATTGGCCAGTGAGCTGGTGGAGTTAAGACTCTTGACCAACCATGTCTGCAAGCAAGAGAAATTTGAAAGCTCTGTAAAAGGAGCTGCCAGACAATAAATGGTGCTGTTGCTACATGATCTTAAGAGTATTAATGTCACATCCTTCTCTCCAACTCCACAACAACAAAAATTATCTTGATTATTATATAATAAATAATAATAAATAAATAAGTACCTTGTGCTATAGTGGCTGTGTAAGGGAGATGGTAAAAAACAGAAAAGTCTTTGGTAGTTTGGGAACTGGAAAGAGCAGGGGACACTCCAGGTAGGAACTGAGTAGCCTGAAATGTAGTGCTGCTTCCTATGAAATAGCATGTGTGCCTCTTTTCATCTGTCAAGGTTTGGGGGTTCTTTGTGGTGTAGTTTATTTGGTTTTGTCTGTTTGCTTCTCAAGTAGCAGAACTTGAACATTTCTAAGAAGTCTCTAAGAATTCTTCTCCTGCAAAGATGCAGTAATACAAAATATAGAGTTTTGTGGAAATCCATAGCCTGAGCAAAGGCATCAACTACATAGCATTCCAAACTATGCTAAATTCAAAGTTTATCTTCAATTATTTTTACTTGACTAGTTCATGAGTTCATGTGGTCATCTGAAGGTTTTTTGCTACAGAATCTCTTAATGGTTTTTTAACAGTAGGAAACAAAATTTTCAAAAAGCTGTAACAACATGGTTGCACAACTGAGGACTTCCTTTGTAGCCCTGGGTTGTAATTCCTCAAGTACTGCTTCATTCCATCCCACTGGATGTAGAAGTTCTCTAGAAGACAAGATGTTCATCATATTTGTCATTTACAGAAAATAAGAGTCTCTCATGACCTACAAGGATTTGTAGGAATGTAGGAAACACCATTCTTCCTCCTTGGCAGGACGACACTATTGTTTGTGGAATATAAAATGGGGTTGGAAGGTGACTAAGGAATTAGGCATAAAAATTTTAGTTGATTATCAGATTATTTAGAAAGAGTTGACAAGACTGGAATGCAAACTCAAGAAACCTCCTTTATTTGTCAAATTAAAAGTACAGGGTTTGACCTGACAAATACTAGTCACACCTTCCACTACTTAAAAGAATTTCTATGCTTTGTTAATTGGCTTGCTCTGGTTTGAAGAATTTTCATTATTTTATCACTAGTGGTGATATCATTGTGGGGGAGGTTATGTTTAATTTATTTTCCTTTTCTGCTGAGTTTGGAAAGGAGTCAGATAAGGCAGTTGAAATGTCCTATAAACAACGTAAACAGAAGTCTTAAGTGTAACACCACTGCCAATAACTATTCGGCATTATTTGTTGAGGTAATTTATGAACACCAGGAAACCCATTGGAGAGAAAAAACTTCAAAATCCCTGTAATTTAGTCTTTCCTCTCTATATTTGTAGAGAAGTCTAAACCTTGATTCCTCAGGTAAGCCAGGCTACGAAGCCTAGAAGGATGCTCGTAGTGCACTGTTGGGAAGAGTTCTGCATTCCAAACTCTTCTGTAAGGACCTGATGCTCTAAATCTGCTTGGCTGCACCCTCAGATTGGTATGAAGCAGAAGTACTTCCTTTGGAGTTTAAGAGGATTCTACTGGTTCCACAGTAAGGAATTTCACAGAGCAGGAAAAAAAGTGACAACCCTGTAAAGACCTTCTGCCTACCTAAAGTAGCCAGATTTTCACTGTTGAGGTACAAGATTCTTAAGAAATACTGAGGCATCATACAAGTCCCATAAGAATCTCTTTATTTGTGTCCAATTTTATTTAGCACATTACAACTTCAGCAAAGCCATGGAGCAGATGTGTGTACCAAGATTTGCACATAAATGTTGTGAAGACAAAGAAAAACACTGATCTGAGGGGCCAGCCCAGTGGAGTTACTTGCAGGAAAGGATAACTTGCTGCAGAAATTCAGTGATTTCTACTTGCATCAAGGCAAAAAACCAAGGGCAACTTCTATTAACAGAATGTAGTGCTAATTCAAGTAAAAATCTGACAAAAGAGCATTGATTTTATGTGCTGGTAATATCAAGTTGGTAAAGAAGTTGATTTAAAGCCTTTCAGATTCTGAGAGAGATGCAAGGGACTGTTTTAACACTTACCTAACATCTACCTAGAATGTTTTATCCCCATTAATAACAGTGGAAAAATTGTTGACTAGTGTAAGAAATGAAAAGTAAATCCTGTCTCTACTACAGATGTCATTAGGCTTATAAAATCTAAAATTTACTGTAAGCTTTTAGATAAGTAAGTTATGTAGTGCTTTGCACTGAAAACAGTCTATTAAAAATCCTCATTTATTTTTATCTAGTTACTTCTAATCTCAAGAAGTGAAACTAAATTACAGTAGCCACATGAGTCTTTTACATACAGCTGAAAAGAGTTTAAAACACAGGACTAAGGTTTAGTAAGGCTTACAAGAAAGTTCATTGGTTTGTGACAGACGAAGAAATTAAACCACTTAAATGATGATACACTTCAAACTTTTTACTTGCTTAAAACCTAGAACTTTGCTGTAAACTTTATCCTCTTCAGCATATCCCCTCCTAACAAAAAGTTGTCAAGGAATGAATAGCTTTTTGCATTTTTTCTTCAAATGAAAAACTGCATGCTGTCCTACAGAACATGCGGTACAGCAGGTCTTGTATTTCCCTATCCAAGCTACCAGCCCCAAGGGCTATGTTTTCCAGCTCAAAGCTTAAAATGCTTTCTCTTACAACATTTTTACATCCCCTCTTATAAAACATACCTCTCCAGGTTAAAACTGACCTGCTAAGTTGCACTGTATGCTTCACTCTTTTGCAGTTATTGCATCTGAAAATTTACAATGAATGTTTATATAACAACTTGTTGCAAAAAGGCAGAAGTCTTCAAAATTTTATTGTAAGATTAAGTCTTTGGAAATCAAGATTGTGGACAGGAAATAATTTTTTATCCTATCAAAAGCTTGAACTTCCTTTCTGCATGTTCTGTGAGCTCAGAACTGCCACACCATTACTCCAAGCTTTAAAGAAATGTCAGAGATGAAAACGGGGAAATTTCAGTAATTCATGCCTAATAAATTAATATAATTGCTTTTTGTTGAAAATACTGCAGTGTGAAAGAGTACAGATGCAAATCTAAGAAAAAAATGTATTTTTTTTACATTGATTGTAAAAAATCCCTTTATTCTCTTAGCAACTTTGGTTGCACTCTTACTGATGGGTCAGGAATATATCAAGTAACAAGAGCACTTGCACTCAGGAAGTTTAAGTGCTCATATAAAGTTCTTCTTAGTATAGTCAGAAGAGATTGCAGATCTTTATGAACAGAAAAAGCTCATGGGAGTTGTAGTCTGTCCCCTTAATGATGTAGTTCTGAGGAGTGACTTCCAAGGCAGTTGATATTTTAAAAGGAATTCAGGAAAAAGTGTTTGTAATGGTACCACTCCTTAGCTAAAGGTGGCTTGTGCTTTGACTGTAATCTTAAAAAGCACTCTATTAACAACTCTGGATAACAACTTGTCTTAGTAAGAATAGGGAAGAAGTGGTTCTTCAGTCACGTTGTGTTAATCTTGTATGATTTAATGCACCCACTTCTAGCAAATAATTTCAGGAAAATATAAGCCTGGTCACTCCAAGAAAGTTATTCTTTCCTATATTTAGTATCTATCCATTTAAGAATACACACACTGTACCAAATACTGTGCTACAGCAAAACATGCAACAGTGAATAATCTCTATAATCAGGTGCCTAGAACATGTAATTTCACAATTTACAGCTTTAGTGGTGGGGAATACATCCATTATGCCATTTCTCACAATAATTCTCTGTATATTCAAGAAGATCCATTCAGAATTTTCCCTGTGAAATAGCTTTGTGCTTCCACATGCACCACAATCAAAGCATTAAGAGTAATTCCATAGACAAAGAGACAACTAAAGTGCAGAGCCTGAGGGATAAATACTTTTTATTTATGTAACTGCAAAAAGAGATTACTGAAAGACTTCTTCTGCATGAAGATGAATAAAATATTTTCATTAAGCTTCAGATGCTGCCCACTGCATTGCTTTTAAATAAAAATGCATACTCTCTATCAGTCACAGCAAAGTAGTAAGTAAACTTACAGCACATTCCTTTAATATATCAAAATGTTTCCAAGGCAATAATTATTGAACTTCTACCACAGTCCCCAGTAACATCAAGCTTCACAAAGGAGGCAGTAGCGAAACTTATCCAATTTAAGTGCTCTTCTTTTCTTCACCCAGCAAGTTCACTGTTGCTTTCTTGGCTGCAGGAAAATAAAATCAAATTTAGTCATAGGCCTACAGAGTGGGTTATCAGATGTTCTCGAGCTCTATGAAAAAAAAATTCCTTTTACTCTCAAAAGAAAGAACACCAAAGAAAATTATAGCTTTTGTATACATGTAGATAGACTGATAAAACTGATCATAAAACATTACAAAAAGAGAACATAAGCAAGGAGTAGTACAATAAAGACTGACATATATATAACTATGGTACTGTTAAAGCAGGGCTGCTCACAGTGTTAAGGACATACAGCTTTGCAGCAAGAAATATAATGATAAAACTGTCTTGGAATAATGCTAATATTTCTATACATACATATGTGTGCGCATGGTTTCTTAAAAAAAAAGCCTGTTGTTTTGGCGGGTTTTTTTGTTTTGTTTTGTTGTTTGGTTTGTTGGGGGTTTATTGCTGGAAATATTTATATATAAAAATAGGAAAAAGAAAGACTAAGTGATGAAATGAGGACAGGAAAATCCCACATGCAACACAGAAGGACATTAATTAAGATACATGCCTAACAATAAGGACTCAGGAAGAGTTATGCAGCAAAATTTCAAAGAATAGTTGAGCAAGAAAAGATCTTTTAAGTTGATAGGAAAACTGCTTAAATTGGTAAGATAAAATGAGACTGCATTCATTGTTTGGTGGAAAGGAGAATTAAGATGCTTTAAATAGCATATAGATGAAATTCCTTTCAAGTGAAACTTAAAAACCCCCCTTTTTTTAGCTACTTAATACATTTCTTTATCTTATACATAAAACTGTAATCAGATATTTTAGAATGCAGGGGTTCACTATGGAATGCAATGAAATGAAAAACTTAAGCAATCTACAGGCTGTGATAACACATAAAAATAAAATTTAAGTAATTCCTTTAAGAGTGAGGAATCCTTTGGCCTCTAGAGGAAGGAAAAATGCAAAAACATAGATGGGAAAACTGCACTTTCCATGTTGCTGTGCATTGCTGTTAATTGTTTACTGCACAACTGGGCGCCCCTCTATACTACAAGATATTTGAGGGAGTATTTTAGGAGATATGAGGATACACTAAAACAATAACTGCATTTACGAATACTGGACCTGCCTCTAGAGATAATGTTTTTAGTGATGCGAATGGTGGGAAGACACACTATCAATTCAATTTTTTCCACTCATTCTAGCCTAACTGCAATTCCAGAAAGCAAGATTCACTGCAACCCCCATTTCCCAAATTTAACTTCTCCATTGTAATTTACATAATCTTCTTGCAATTTATTTTTGTTTCCTCCAAATGATGACTATTAAGTGCAATAATAAGAGCTCCCCAGTGAAATTGCCCCTACTTGCTGTGACCACTGAAGGGCCTTTTGCTCACCCTCTTTAGTGATGGTGTCTGCAGTCTCTGCAGCCTTGTCTTTCAGGTCCTGCACAACATTGTCCAGCTGAGCCTCGTGCTTCAGGAAGAAAGGACGGATAATACGGTGGTAGAGAAACTCTGCCCCGTTGGAAGGGCTTGGAGCCATGCACCACAGCAGGAAGCCACACTGTGAGAACAAGAACATTGGCCTAAGTGGAAGGAATCACAAGTAAGAGAGAAGGTGCCTTTCCTAAGTATCACAGAACTGAGCACACTGAGAACAGTGAGTCATTCCCTGTGTGGTCACGGCTGCAGGAGGGTGCACACCAGGACAGCTACACATAGTGAATCTTTCTACTGGAATAATTTCATGGACAGTATAGGGACAAAGGAAGAAGGCTATAGCAGTAAATCTAATCTGGTGTCAGGTGTCTCAGGATTTACATGCACTTTTTTTCTCTTTAAGGTAGGACAATAAAACCTAGTTACAAAAACATCAGTCGCTCTCAATATTTCTGAAACACATGACACAGGCCTGACTGAACATCTAGGTCCCTAAATGTCCTCAATTCAGCCAAAATACATCCCTGTTCTCTCTGCTTCCCTATCTTGAAAACACAGTGGGGAAAGAACAGGATTGTGTGTAGCCCACAGGTAAATTGCTGAGGAAAGATAAACCCAAGCTACACACAGTGCATAAACAAGAGTAATGCTTCTGAATTACAGTTTAGGTATAGCTTTTAGAGTACCATCTTCTCTCTAGAAAAATCAAAGACTACAGTGTGGGGTCATGTTTCTGCATCCTACAAATCCCTGTTTGAAGGGATCCCCACTGAAGTGCTTTTATTTGGCTTCAGTTTCACTGCTATACACCACATAAAGACAGCCATGCAGAGCAAGATGAAACATTTAAGGGACAGAGAGTGCCATACAATAAATTTGCTTGAGCTATGAAGATATAATTATTTTACAGGATAAAACTGCAACAAAACTGCAACTATAATGAAGTACATTTTCTCAGCATTTGTACAGTTCTTTCTCTACACAAAGAGTACAATATTATTCCATGTCAAAAGCCTCTCCATAAAATGAAGGCATAACAGCTTATCTCAGACTGTCTTTTCCTGAAACCCAAAACAAAACCACCTCAGCCTCAAAACATGCCTTGTTTTCATGTTAGACAGGATTCCATGTTTGAGGATTTCCACACATTTCTGGGCAGAAAAGAAACAAAACACACAGTCTTCTTCAAGCAAGCCCTCCAACTGTTTTGGAGTATGGCTCCTCTGTTCTTTCCCAACAAGCTATACTGAGACTGAATATTCTGTAGGTTCTGCTCTTCCCGTCTGTAAAATTTTTGGTTTTGTCTTCTCTGCAGTGCCAAACCAATTTACTGACCTTTTGGGTAAGCATTAAGCTTTCTTCTTTAAACTATTTGATCATGGTGTCAAAACAGAATGACTGAAAGGAGTGTTTGCCCAGAAGAGAAAGAAAGGTTTTTTAAAGTAAAGTGTTCAGCGGAGAGATTGACCCATCAGGAAAATTCCAACTAATTAAAACAACTAATTCAACATGCAATAAAATCTAGCACCAGTAAGTAGCAACTGATAAATTATCAAGCATGGTCAGAGAAAATTAAGGCAAAAATGCCTTTATCACTATAAATATTGATTTTTATAAGCTTCAGTTCTTTGGAACTTAATACAACAGAAAGAATATATGGTGCTATCTTAAGTTGTTATCTTTCATTAAAAGCTGAGAAGTACACTGACTTTATTTCCTGTTCAAGAATACCTTTCATATATATGAAGTACTGAAAGGTATTTCTCCCATAAAACTGTGTAAGTATCTCAACTTCTACACAAAAAAGCTTGTTCTCCTTTGTTTTAGACAAATCCCTCAGATGTGAGTCCAGCTTCCTCTAAAACTACAAGAAATTGAAATTTCCCTTTCCCCGACTAAGAACAAAATAAGTAATTTTGATTTGACAGCTTTGTCCCAGTGTAGTTGATAAAAAAGTAATTATAGATTTGTTCTCAAATACCCATTACTTTTGAATTGTACTGAAACAGATGTTTATATGCATTTTCTATTAGACATGTACCTCTCTTTCAAAGCTTAAGAATGTTAGGCTGCTAACTTAGTTTATTTTACCCTTGTCTCTCATGAAACTGAACTAACATAGGCTATTGAAAATAAAGAAGGTTTTAAGAAGTTCCAGCAAGCTCAGAGTGATAAAATTGTTAACCAGAATATGAAACCCTAAACCCAAAATATTCTCTGCAACCCTCCAGACCAGTCAGAGGAGGAAATGGAATTCACCTGAGCTCACTGACCTGCTCACTTGGACCTGTTCCTAGCAGCTGTTTTGGCCCTGGAAGCACCAATTTTGTTCAGAAATAGCATTATAGTATTTCAAAGCACAGTCATTAGTGCAGTTAGGAGTCTCTCTCACTCCCACCACCAAGAATACTCATAGGATGATAAACTCTGCTACTTTTACTGGCTGCTGTACTCTAATACCTGAATGCCACTGGAATCTTTAAATCTTGAAGTACTTAAAAATGAACAATATCCACAAGAAATTATGAGTTGCGTGCATGTCCTGTGTTTCAGAGATTAAGAAAACCAAACAGATAAATAAGAAATGGGCATTACCAAATAAAAAAAAGCCCATAAAATCCAACAAGTGTCATCTGGAGAATAAAAATATATACACACATCGTAACATATTTAAAGGAGTTCTTCAATATACCTTTCTTCCACCCATAAAATCTTCTAGTCTCCTGAAAACTTTAATGTCACAGAGTCTAAACTCTGGACTTTGAGGACTCTTGGAGCAGCAGTACTCAATGTCTCAGCCATGCACATGCCTGAGGGTGTTTTGAAATACTTTGAAATACTGAAATACTGAGCAACTAAATCTCAGTCTGGAGTGGAAGACACAAGCTGTATCAGATGTGAAGATGCAAATTTAGCACATTTTGAGAACGAAAGCAAGCTTGAGATTTTCATGAATGATATTATCTGGACTTCTACTTCATGTCTCTATACATCATAGCTAAGAGGTTTTAGTTCATGGATGGAATGAAGTATGGACACTGCCTGATTCCTCCTTCTCCCCCTGTGGAATAACCTCCATCCTTCCACCCATTCAGCAATGCTTTCTGATACTCAGCCAACACCTGCCTGCCTTTGTACAACAAAAGCAAACCTCTCCTACCAACCACCACTGAGAGCAAACACTTGGCTTCTATGTGCCTTCTGCAGCGATTGTAGAAGGCTGTGTATTGACATAACTCCTTGTGTTTGCTTTTGCAGAACTGAGAAAAGTGCCTTTCCCTTGATTACAACACTACATTATAACTGTGGCACTCCTGATACCATTTTATCAGAGCCATTTGTAGTCTCTATTTGCAAAGTCAATCTGAATCTCAGTCACGTGCTCTTTCTTGTGCACCACAAAAGAGAGCTGTAGTGGCATGAAGAAATCACTGCCACATCTTCTTCCACCAAGAATTTAGAAAAGAAGTTCTGAAAATACACTGTTCAGAATTGTGAGTATATACCACCACAGATGATGGATTAAAGTCATAATCCTACTAAAACAGAAAGTGTCCAAATGATTGCCACAGTTAAGGCATGTTAAAGACTGAAAAGGAACAAGGCAGACATATACACCAGCTGTCACTGTCAATTTTTGTCTATAAAGTATGGCATTTCCTAGAAACAGCTTTTGGCATTGTCAGGTTTTATCCTTAAAATTTTAAATGACTCCACCACAATAGCTGGCAAGCAAGTTGTTTTAACAACTTTGGTGGAACTAAACCAGGCTAACAAAAGAGAAGGAAGAGAACAGTCCACTGAACCAGAAAACAGGTAACAGTTCTTTGAGATAAACAGCAAGCTCTTCAGCAAGCTAGAATGTCTTCTAGCCAACAGCACACAGAATGATCAGTTATCTCCTAGAAGAATTTACCATATTAAAGTTGACTGACACCTTAGATCACAAACAAAGCTTGGAACACATTAACCAAACCATTGCTGATAATCAAATCACACTAACAAATGCACATTAGCAACCATCCCCTCTGATACCTACCAGTTCCTTTCAGGAAACTAAGCTTAATTAAAAATTAAAGCTGTAGGACAAACTATTCTTGTGTTCCAATTTCCTTCTTTGCTCCAATAGCACAGATGCTACTACCTCCTTCAACAGCCTTCAGGATTTTAGTCTCCACTTCTACTAACGCACTTAAAACAAAAATAGAGCCACTCTGTGGGGCTTACCATGTCTGTCCTTTGTCCAATTTGCCTGAGCACCAAGAGAAAGAACACTTTTTTGTTTGTTTGTTCATTTTGTTTGTTTGGGGTTTTTTTTATGGGACAGTTACACTGTCTCTTTCTTTCCCAAAACACAGCAGACCTTTCCCTTCCACCTATCCCAACTTCCCCTCTTGCATCACAAAACGATCAGCTGTAAACAAATCACTAGCAGAGTATTAAATTACACATAATCTGCATCTAAAAAAAGGTGTGACCTGGGAATGATTCCGAATTTATCTGTTGTCATCTACCCATTCCTGGAGACATTAGATCAGTTATATCTAAAGGTCTCGTTTTAGGAGAGGAGCGACAGGAACTAACATACCTTTAGCATGTAGTAGAAAGGGAACCAGGACAGAAAGATGTCAGAGAAGAATTCAGCTATGCTGAAAATGCCATACACAACCCAGTAAGTCAGCCACTGCGTGTCATCATCTTTGTTGGGACTTTCAATGGCCTTGATTCTGCAAGGAAAACAAATCAAGTGAGTAGAATAGTAGCATCAGTCCCATCTATAATAATGAAGATTTTATGACTCAGATTCGTTTTTATATGTGACTCTCCATAACTGAATTACACCAAGAAAACTAATTAGTATCTATAATACAGACAGCGTGTCAAGATCTTTAAATTGCAAAGCTTTTCCCTGCATATGATATTACAAAACTAAAAGATACTCCAGCTATTTCTAGCTCTGGGATTACAAGAAGGAAAAAGAAAAAACTGAACAAAATCAGTGAGCATTCTGACCTTGTTCATGAAACAATCTGAGGGACAAGAAAGGGAGGGGATAATCTTTGGCCACAGTTCCAGTTCTGGAGGCATTGTGGTAATACTCACCAGAAGGCTACTGTACTTTAGAGCATTACTGATCCACATAACAGATAACCTGAGTGAGCCCAGTCCTGTGAGGCACAGGATGCCAGTGATCACAACACCTGCCTGGCCTTGCCTACATGTATCAGTGACCATCCTCCTTCTCTGGTGATTGGAAAGGAATGATGAACAGAGTTGTCTTGGATGAAAAATCCTACAATAGTTTAAGTTATCCAAATGGGTTAACCTTGCCTCCAGACAAGGCCTGCACAGTGGGCTACATGTGGATCAGAAATTCATTCAGTGCTGCACAACTTGGGGTTCCAAGCACAACCAGTAGTATAAGACTGTCTATACTATCCTCAAGTTTTTTTACATAGTTAGCTCTAATTAGCATTTTAAATGTACTCATACATACATGCACTAGATTCCTCTTTGAAAATGTAAATTTATCCATAAGTTTTGCTCTAAGTGCTAAGAAGTACTTGATATACATAAGCAGAGGGGGATCCAGCTCCATATGCTGAGGAATATGTATCTGCATCACCCAACGTATTGCTCTGTAAATTAATTCCTATAGGACTTGCAAAGTCGGATGTAGACTAAATTATTATAAACAGGGTAAAACAACTTCTACTGAAGTATTGGGCTTTATGCATAATGGGCTTTTGTTCTCCATCTGTATTGAGAATGCAGTTCAAGTTTATAAAGTTCTAAAAATCAGAAACTAAAAGATGCACATGTGCTCTTTCAGTAAAAGTGGAGTGGAGTTTCTGAAGCCACTAAATTCCAGATTAGCACTGTAAGAAGTTTTAAAAGAAAATACTAGCAAATCTAAGCCTGATAATTTCAACCTTAGAAAGTGTTAGAAAGCATTTGTCCTCTCCACTCATACTGGAGGATTAAAATCTGTCAACTTAGTTTAATGAATTTAGCTTAAATTCTTCTATCACTTTTTTATTTAATATCAGCTGTATTGTTTCTGAAGCAGCAGGTGTGAGATGTACCAAAAGTGCCGAGTTTTCTGTTAGTTCCCTTAAAAAGGCAGAGTTAGGGAGGTTTACAAGGCAGAAATCAGAGAATTGGCATTAAGTGCATTTTCTGGTCTGTGAACTGAGAAACACTGTGGATTCTGTCACTTCCTAGCTCTGTAAGTCAAAGGGGACGCAGGGAAGCTTTGGGAAATAATTCCCGTGACATGCTGTATGTTTTAGCAAAAGTACTGGCAGTACTACTACATGCAGAGGGAGCTAGTGCAGCTGCTGGATCGAATTACTTTGCAATGTAGTACAAGGATCTGCTACTTAATCATGCATTATTTCTATTGGAGTGTGAGGCTGGCCAGCTCTATCATGCAGTGGGAAATGCAGCAGCCCTTGCCATACCCCATCAATAAGGTGATCTTAGAGACACTGCACCAGCACAACTGGAAGAACAAGTTTTCCACAGATTTTGCAACAGCAGGTCTAATTCCTGCTATTCCTTTCATCACAGACAGCCCTAGTCCAAGCAGTCTGCTCAAAGGCAGTGAAACTCCAGCTGCTCCTACTCCCACTGTAAAACACATCTTTTCCACACCCACATCTCTGAAGGATTCTAGTAAGACCAGGTGAGAAGGCTGTACAAAAACAGTCCCTGAACACCACAGGAGTTAAGGAAGATGGATATAGAGCTATTTTCAATGTGTGAAACTGCACTTCTGGAGGGAAAGTGGGGATGTTAGAGTGGTGGATAAATGGAGCAGAGAAAGGAACCAATTGCAAAGTTTCCATTAAGGAAAACTTGCTGTAGAGGCTCACCATATGAATTCCTTTAGTTCTGCTGACAATTTCTCCATTAGAGGCATAGAGGGGAAGGCTTATACTACCACAATAAATATCCTAGCTTGGTATTTGTTAGAAAACACTTTGCAGTGAAACTGCCAGCAGTCTTCCTGTTTTCAGTCACCATGTGAAATCATATATGGATTTAAGGGAGCATTGTTTCTTTTTCTTTTTTAATATTATTAAAGTAATCTTGGTAACCACAAAAATTAGCTTTCATTAAAAAAAAAAGCTTAGAATCTCCAATTTTGTGGCAAAAGGGATATGGCATATCACTGAGTTAATGGGCCACACCCTATTATCTTCTCTCCTCTGGAAACAAACATCTTTGAGAGCTTCTAAATGCAGTGCCATGGGTGTGCTCCCTTTGAACATTCACCATCTGCTGCTGTAGCTCCTTAGGGGATACATGAACAACATGCTTTTATTGTCAGTCACAAGCAGCAGCACTACAAGTAGTAAAAGCCTCATCTGATTTAGCCAGCTGATGTATGCAGCATTAAATCCACATGTGGCTGTTTTCTTACACACTTTAGGGAAATCTCCCCTCCTTCTGCAGTGGTCTGATCTTGGTGGGCAAGTGTCCTAGAGTGACTTCATGATGCTTGTATCTTCAATCGTCCATTCTGTTTCTGCTGTATATTGAGTTCTGTACCTTTAAGACTGATTCTGAGAGTAAACCAGAAAAAGAAAAAGCGTGGAATTTGTTTTAAAAAACCTGCCTAACTCCTACACATTCTCTTCTCCAAACTTCTGTTAGTCAGAAACACAGACAGCAGTGAAACAAAGATCTTTTTGCTTTTAGTTAGTTTCAGCTAACTGAAGCAAGGAAGTTCCCTAGATTGTTGGGGTTTCTTTCTTTCTTCCTTTGAGACTTTTTAAATCTACTCTGGACTAAAATAACTCAAAAAAGCACCGAGGGCTTGCACCTACAGCCCACCAGGCCTGGACCTCCGGAGAGAGTGGGATTGATAAGAAAAAAGGTAAGTGAGCTAAGCTACACCCACAGCAAAAGCTTTCTCAGTTTGCCACCTCTCTTCAGAGCAGCAAGAGGTTTTTATTATTTTATTGTTAATTTTATTGTTTCATATTATTCATTCTTTGTGCTTGTAGGTATTTTGTTAGTTAAACTATTAGTTTTTTCCACTTTTCTCTGAGGAAGTTTTTCCCAGGCTGGCTAGGGGGAGGGGCCGTTTGGATTTGCTTTCCAGAGGAACCCCCTTCGGAGTTTTCCTCCCGAATTTGCCCTAAACCAAGACAGCAAGGTATGGGGCAGCCCTCTATCACAGCCAGCAGGCAACAGCCACGTCAGCTCAAGCTGCTCCTGCTGGCCATGACTCGGCGAGAAAGGAGGCGGGGAAAGCAGATTACAGCAGGGCCATCAGTGAATGAAAGTTTTAACTGAAGTCAAGGAAAGGCAAGTATTTTATAAATATCCTGCTTTGAAATGGAGAGTATGTCCCTCAGATGAGACAAGGAAATCCAGCATAACATGTCCCTGTTGAATAAAAGGGCAAAAGTTATCTCCATCCCTTGCTACTTACACATTATCTTCATAGTAAGTCACAGAAAAAAGTACTTGTCCAAGAACAAGCACAGTAAGTTATGTACAATATCTGAACAGAGAGGGATTTTTTTTATCCATTTATAACTACACTCTTTTCAACATGAGAATCACACCATAACTAAACTTAGTCTTCCAAGTTACTCTAGAGGTATTATCCTGGTGTAATACCTTGTACAATTAAGCTCAGGAGAGACACCATGGACATAACTTCAAGCCAAGAACACTTAATTCTTCTCCATGTTAGGTCACCAATCAAGCAGGCTGATATTCAAAATGCAACCTCCATCAATAAGTGAAAAGTTTCAGACCAAGGGGCACTGACACAACATCCTACTTTAGGATAGACTTCTTATAATTTATTTTTGTGTTGCAAGACCAAATAAGTCAGTCTCACTAACACATAATATTAAGATTTTCTAACAAATCCAAAGACAATAGCTTCAGAATTTAAAAAATAATACTGTTCTGTCTAGTGCTGATTGACTAAATTACACCTTAGTTATGCACAGTAATTACATATTCTAAAGGATTTTTTATACTGATTAGGCACTAACTGTAGAGGACTTTAAACAGAGCCTCAAACAACTACTTACAGTAGTTCTGCACCTTGGAGGTAAAAGCAGTCACTGGGAACAGCTCCAGTAGCCTAGATAGTAAATATCACAGCTCAGTTATTTTAAAAACAGCTACCTGACCAAGAGTGAAAATTATCTGCTGTGGGCCAGCACTGTGGTGGATGGGGAGCCAAGAGAAACTCCATCTTCAGCCAGATCTGTTCCCCAGTAACCCTGCTAGCTGGTGGTGCCAAGGGGGAAGAGTGGAGGCTGTCACATTCTGTAGTAGCCCAGGGCTCCCATCCCTTCTGTACTTACAGTGTCAGAGCACTGGCTCAGCTTTGACCCTATGCATCCTAAAATCAGTCAAACTGAACCCTAGATCAAGTGTGGTTACTTATCCTGTTAATGATAGTAACAGACACTGGTTTAATTTTAGTAAGTTGCCAAGCGGAGTTCTTTCATTTAGAGCATCTGACTCTTTACAACAAAAAAATCAGCTCTTTTCCAAGAAGAGACTTTTGCTCCTCAGTTAGCTCAGGCATAACAAACCACTTGTTACAGTAAATTCACACATATTGTACTCACAAGCTATGAGTTTGGAGTGGGGTTTTTACTGAGCTGAGTCCAGATGTGGGAGGCAGAAATAAAGAAATACCAAATTTTATTGCTGTGGTCTCATGTGAAGTGATCATCCTTATCCCTGCAATTTATAAGGTGTACCTGAGGATTCCTGTATAAATAAAGTTACAAGCTCAAGGCAAGAGATGATTCCCCTGAAACCCAGTGCTCATGTTGTAGCTGGGAAAGACCAGATCATTTTGTGCATCCTTCCTTCAGTTTTCTTGTCAGTGCTAGACAAAGTGAGTAGGCAGACATATTTGTCATACCCTTAGGCAAGTGTAAGCTTGGGTTTGGTTTTTTTCCCATTTAACTTAAAAACTCATGAAATCACTTATATTTTTAGAGCTTATGCCTACTGGTCTGCCTTGACTCTTAAGAGGAGGTTGTAAAATAATTTACGTCTAGCTATCTGTCCAGACACCCACGCAGAATCAACACTCCAGATTTCCTTAGCTTGGTACCTCCTGTCATTCTTATGTCATGCTCATCCTGGCAGGCTGCCTCCCTGACATCTCACATCATGTCAGTGAAACAAGTACCTGTGCCCTCGGATTCGCTTTATCATTTTGGCTTCTACATTTCTATCCATCACCATCTGCTTTCCATCTTTCTTCCTCCTCACTGACTTCAACAGCAGAGCCATGCATTTGCAGATATAGAAAAAATCTTCCTGCCAACTGCACTTAAACAACTGCTGTGATTGAAGTCTACCAGTTCCCTTCTCTCACAATTTTGTGTATCTAGCAGATGGGCACAGAAAAAACTCATGAAGGCTAGCAAGGGAGCATTTCACTGACCATGAACAGACACATTATTAGAAGACACCAAAAGGCTACATGACAGTAGTACAAAGGGTTCTAACTGTTTCTTGAAAAGAAATGGGGACAGAGGCAGCAAGAGGACCACATGCCATTTTGCCCACCCTATAGCCTACACGTTAACTCAGCACAAAGCTGGATTCCTGAAACAAAGAGGGAAAAAAAGCAGGAATCCTCATTTCACTACCCTCTGCTCATTCTTGTTCCCCTCTGTCCTGGAACAAGTATTTGTAGGGCCAACTAATGAGTCAGTTCCCCAGTTCTGACTCAGGTCAAAACCAAAGCTTCCCCAACACACAATCCCACATACATGTTGGCTCTTCTGCTGGCATTAAGATGTGTTAGTGCCTCAGTTCAGAGTAGACACATTTGTATAACAAACACCTTTATATTTTCAAGCTGTATGTAAGATATGGAAGTAAAATTAAAATTTTCATACTTTTATCACAATATTAAACTCCCTGCACCTAAATACTTGCTTTCTTTAGAAAGGAAAGCACATAATTTGTCCAAATGACTGCTAAGACAGCTTTTAATCATGGCACTCTAAAACCTAAAATCCAAAAACTGAGTATGCTTGGAGGAAATGATTTGGCAGGACATATTACAGAAGAATCAAAATACCCTTTTTAGTGTCTGAAGCCCAGATTATTAGGCACAAGAGAAAACAGTACAATCTGCAAACAGATTAGAAAATTTTCTACTTATATTTCTACTGGGCATTGTGAATTTGGTTAGATATGTCAGCTTTCTCAAATCATATCTATAAAGCAGGAGCAGAGCATTACTTCTGAAATTTAGCACATCATGCATCATTTTTCACGAAGGAAGAAAGTAATCATTCAGCTTAAAACTTGTTAAGAGAAAGGAAATTTGCTGCCCTAGCTCTCAAGAAATACACAAGCAATTTTATCTTTTCTAAGTAACTGTGACCAAAGAAAAGCAGTGTTCCTGTTTTACAGGTATAAAAGAAGAAAAGAAACTAGGAGACAGACTCAAGACAGCATGACAATATACAAACTTGAATTGTTTATACTTCTCTACAATCAATCCAGATTGCTTCCTGCTAGTAAAATGCCACAGGCAATATTTACATAATTAAAACAGCTAAAGTGAAGTAACAGCATAAAATTAGCCAAAGGAGAAAGAGTCATTATTGTACTATACTGCTTTCCTGTCTTGAAGACACCAGTAATAAGTTCAGACATTTTACTGCCCAAATCTGTTTTCATCTTTGCAATTTTAAAACCAAGTATGGCAGTACCTAAGAAATTTCCAACCCTTTGCACACATTTCTTAGTCATCAAAGGCTCCCTTCCTGCTTGCACTCTAATTTTTCTGAGGCGGTTCACCACCACTAACTATGGGTGGAGCTATATTTGAACACGCTAGCTCTGGAAAGTTTACAGAAGCAGTGAAAATGCTGGCAATGGTACTTATGCACTTGCCAACACTCACTTTTTCCACCTCTAGCCTGATTACTGCCTTGTGCAGTTAAAGCTTGCTAGAAGTTTTAAAAGTTGCCTCTATTACCTGTGGCAAACTTTTCAGTGCTGGTCTACTGCAACCACAAAAGCCTGTAAATTAAGTATTAGATTTCAACTTAAAATTATTTATTATCTTTTATCACATACAGACTTCTAAGTAATGATAATAGAGATTGTCTGACTTCTTGGGAAACAGCCAGAGAGCTACTGCTTAATTTTGCCTATGTTTAGAGACTCAGGTGGGCCATTTCTGTGACATGTCATAGACTCGGATTTACAGGGAGATTTTGTATTGCTAAAGAAGAATAAGACATTCCTCCATGTATAAAACCACTAAAGATTTACCCAAGGCAAAGCTGAAGGTGAACAAGGAGCAATAAGAAGGGAAACAGCTGTGCCTGCCTGAAGCTGTATTAGGCATTAAGCAGGGAGCTGCCTCCTCCCACTGACCTGCACCACAGTGATGAGAAAGTAGGCAGCAATGCAGCTGTAGCTGCACCGCTTCACACTTTCTGCTTGGTCTAGCAGTTTCAGCCTCCAGTATTTCTCCACTGAAATTCACACCTGCTGCACTGCACACACTCATAGTGAATACAGAGAATGACAGAAGCCAAAGGGAATAAACTGCATATTTATACAAAGTCTGACAGGCAGATACCTGCACAAACTATCCTGATTTCATATGTGAACAGACTTAACTCTGAGCTGAGGGTCTCTGGGTTTGCTACAACTCCAATATATTTTCTTCCAGGAAAGCATAGAGATGGACAGTAACTACCATGACTAAAGTAACCCAGAACTGAAATCCCAGTAAAACAGATTTCGAACCTGCCTGTGGGTTACCCAGCAGGCAGCCTGTTTGCCACTTGAAACAACTTCAGTTGTTTAAAACATCTGATGTTTGCAACATCAAGTAAAGACTTGATGTCCCTTGCAGAGCACAGACATCTGTCCAACTCCTTCATGAGTGTCTCTTCTGCTGACGAAGAGCTTGACCCACTACTTTGTCCCTGGCCATGGCAGGGTGGCTGGAACTACAAGACCTTCAGGGTCCCTTTCAACCCAAACCATTCCTTGTTTTTCACTTAAACAATTCAGTCACTGACAATGGAGAAATGATAACACTGACCTACTTCACAAAAGAAGAAAGTAAATTAACCCAGGAAAAGTAATCTGCTTTTCCTCTTTCAGTGCCTTTCTGAGACATTTCAGGCTTGGTTTCATTGTTGAAACACCTGTGTGAACATCAAACAAACACCCTGCAAAATACATTCAATTTACAGCTCCTGACCTCTTCCAGAAGCCATGGCTTTTAGAGCAAAAGGCATTTGAGGGTGCATGCAGCTGGTAAGAACAGCTGAAAACTGTTTTCTTTTCAATGCTAGGAAGCAAATCCACTACTGTCAGTTGATACAGCAGGCTCTTCATTTGCCTTTTCAAGGGGGACAGACCAACAGCAGAGAAGAATAAACAAACCACTCTGGATAGTGTTCTTTATGCTTTGGGTCTCTATGCTTTATAAGCATGGGGGATGGCACTCGGACCCACCATGACTACAGCACATGACCCAAAGCAGCCGAAACAAAAGCAGGCAAAGTGAAATGTGGATAAACTCTACATACCAGTTCCGGAATTGGAGGGAAGGGCTGGGGAGAGGATTGAACCCACCTGTGCTGTCAACAAACTGCCACTGAAAGACACTGGCATGCAGCACACCACACATGCTTTAAATTAGATTTTCACCTGGGATTATAATTTCCTACTATAAATGTTTTCCAGCATTAAAAAGGCAGCTAATGGAAAAGAATTACCTGAGCATGAACTGTGGGAAAAAAAAACCAAAACCAACACCACAAAACCAGAACTGGCATTATATTTGACGTTTTTTGTTTAAGTAGAACTTGTAGCCAAGGACATTGCTCCCATTATTTAAAAACAAAACAACAAAAAAAAATCTAACTTTTGG